>LBLO01000222.1:0-37349 GCA_004354395.1 Chondrostereum purpureum
CTTGGCGGACCCTGAGGCCCGCCCGAGCTCTCGTTGTCCGGACTTTCCCCTATAACGGGATCATACATTTTTCAGCTTTAGGTCCCAACTTGTCCGTTTTGGATCCTACATTTGCAAAAAATTTCGCGGTCCTTGTCCGTTTCCGGATCCTACCTCATAGTGTATTGTCAGGGGTCCTGAGGACACATGCATTAGCCGGTCGCTGACTCATCCGGGATCACAAGCCGGATTATTAGTCATCAAGAAAACCTTCCCATTTGGGTCATGTCGCTAAATTTTGCCGCCATGTTTTGTTGAGAAAACATCATGCTCGTGGGCTTGTTCATGGTGTAAAACGGGCTGTTCCATGTCAATTCGTGATCTTCATCTTTTAATCGAAATTGCTGTGGGTCATCTCCGCTGTCTGACCTTGTTTGTCTGCCTCGAGTCTTTTGCCATGAAGTCCTTCGTCTGCAGTCCATGGTCTTCTCATTTTCGAATTGGTGCTGGTATTTTTTTCGTTCCTGGGAGGATTCTCCGGGATCTCCACGCTCTTGGCTCCTAGAATCACCCTTGAATTATTTTCTCGTATCCATATCGGGACCGATTTTCCATTCACTCGATCATATATTCCCGTTGTGACGGAGCCACGATCATCCGTGTGAGGCGTACGTGAGGCTATGGACTTTGGAGTTTTCGACCCTCTGTTACTCGGTGTGGGATGTATAAAAGGGCAAGGCTTTTGAGTATCCATTCCCCTGTCGAGATTCATCCCCCGAACTCAACACCCCCGTCCTTACCACATCTCCCCTTCCTTCCACCAAGGCCACTCAATTCCTCCATTCCTACACCTTCATTCCTCCCTAAGTAACAACAACATGTCTCGCGTCGCAACCTTTGTCTTCGTCCTCTTTGCATCTTTCATGATGCTCTTTGCGTCTCCTCTACCTGAGGCGCAGACTCTCGACAAGCGAGTTACGCATACCGGTAGGGTGAGTGGCGCAAGCCTATTCATTGTCTTCCGCAACCCACCGTATGTTCTAACCCGGCTTCTATCCTAGGGCACTTGGTTCAACGTGGGCCTCGGCAACTGTGGGAAAAACAACGTCGACAGCGATCTCATCGTAGCCATCCCTAAGTCATTGTACGACCGTAACGGTGGTGGAAACTGCGACCAAGTACGTTCGCTTAGTATAACCATGGATATAGCCCGCTAAACTCCCTTCGATTCTCACAGTACATCGAGATTGTTAACACCTCCAACAACAAGAAGGTCTATGCTAAGACTAGGGACAGCTGCCCCTCATGTGGGGAAGGCGATCTCGGTAAGTGCATCCAACGGTTTCTGCGTGCCATCCACAAGCTCACCTGTCCGGGTTCGCCTCAGACCTTTCCCCATCCGCCTTCAAGAAGATCGCAAACCTGGACACTGGTGTCATCTCCATCAAATGGCACTTCATGAACTCCAAGTGGAGCCCTTAAATGCCCTCTCCCCTTCCAATCCTATCCACGCTGGGCGTTGCAACTATTATAGACGGTCTACGACCATAGAAGTTGAAGATTCAACAAAAAGTTATTTGTATTCTGTATCTGTATCTGTCCTTCCTTTGTCAGGTTCTTTGCTCTGCTGTACGGCGTATACTAGAAAGGGGCTTCTGGGAGAGTCCCAATCATTGGCAGTGCCTTTCGCTACTTGTGTAAACACGATAATACTTTACTACCTTCCGACGACGTTGACACGTAGATATCATATCATGTATGTTTGAATATGAATCACCCTCGACATGGCATAAAACACTACTCTGTTGGATTCCTAAATGAAGAACGTCGAGATCATGAGGCCCAGGTGGGACAATTTGCGCTTTGCAAGACTTATGTAGACTCGATCATGCAAATCCCCCATAGCTTCCCCAGAGCGAAACATTAGAGATATATAAACCAAGTAAGCAAGATGAAATTGTAATGAAATATGTTACAATGGTAACAACCATGAATACAAGAAGTGAGAAAAGTTCCAAGAAAGTGTGTATGGTACAACGTTGCATTACTGTAATACAGTAACGTTCATGAAATGGTCATGGTGAAAACCGAACCCGAAGCGTGAGATGAGTAGACTAGAAGTTCGTAGTTATGAAGTGATGCCTTTATAGCTAGAAAACATGTGAATAACGTGAGGTGTGATCAAACATGACAAGGACAGGCTCCTATATAAGAGCTACCACAAGGAACACCGCAAGAGCTGCAGTGACAGAGGAGGAAGTGGAAGGCATGTTTCTCCAACCAGCATCGGAAGCAGCATCGCTGTCAGTGCTTTGGCCTTGGGCAGACTGTGCCGTTCCAGATGAGGCAGAAGGTGAGGATGATCCAATTGTTGAGATGGTAGGTATCGTGGTCTCAGCGATGGATGTTGCACTAACAGTCGAGGCCGTGGCAATGGAGGTACTTCCAAGGGAAGAGCTGCTGGGTACCAACGTGNCAGAGGGAATTATCGTACTCAAAGAACTGAGTGCACTTGACGATGACGTCGTGGTCGGAATAGACTCATCACCCGCTTCGATAGTAAATTCTGGACTTGTATTTCCCGAGCTTCCGATTACTGCATGATTATAGAGAATGAACAAAGGGTACTCGAGGTGGACTAATAGGAAACACTCACGAACGACAATATAGTTATCTCCAGATTCCACAGACGGGACAGTGACATTGACTTGCCCATCACGAAGCTCAAATCCCTGTGCCAATGGATTGTCTATTGATTAGATGAAGGTATTCATTAGCTTCTTACTGCAATTCTTGGAGAAATTGTACGAACCTAGCTGCAGGTTCAAGCTGTCGTTGGCGATAAAGCCCAGGACGATCCGGCCGATAGGGTTCGTGATCTGAGAATCATCCTCAGGTAGAACAGAAGTATTCCTGAGAGTCTGTTAGATCTTTTTACCAAGGCAAGGGTGAGAAAAGAATGTGATATACCAGGTAACGGTTCTAGTTTCGCCTACCCTCCATACTGTGCCTGCCTCGGGACTTGTGATAGGAGGAGCATAGACAATCCTCTTTTCAAGCGGAAGAGCAGTGGCTGAAAAGAGAGTGTACAGGAGGTAGAGAACCGTGAAAGCAATCATTCTGCGCTATGTAGATGGCCTTGGGCAAGACTCGGATGCGGCAAGCGAGCGCTGGAGTGTGGGGTTGGGTTTTCGGGCCGATTCGGTCCGACCAAGTCAGCCAGGCCCGGGTAAGAAACCGCCTTGTCCTTCGACTTGTCGTTGAACTCCGAGCTTGAAGAACTTTAAGTTGCCAGATACTTGGGCAGCTTCCTTCCACCCATGCCAATACGACTACCTATAATTTCAGATGCTTTCACAAGGATGTGGTATCTTTCATGCCTTATTGGGAGCTAGGACCCCATGAGCGACTCAGATTCGATCCACTTTGAAACTGACACTTAGGTTTATAAGATATTCGTCATGGACTGTGAATCTTTCCTTCTCTTCTCTTTTGTACCACCATCATGATTAGTGAACCCGCTGTACTTGAAGCTCATCTCGCGCAGATACAGGAAGGCGGCGTGGCGGCACCTACAACACCTATTCCACAGTCTACACATGAAATTCCCGTCAGACCCCCCAGGAGAGTCAGACGTGCTTCTACCGCATCTCACGTCAACATAGACTACTTCGATCCTGAAGGTGTTCATAACCTTGACCGCGCATTGAGTCGCATCAACACCCACACCTCTGGTAGGAACACCATTCGGGAGTCCGCTCAAGAAAAACGATCCGGCGATGGCTCAGAGGACTCTGATAGGACACAGGTTGAGGGCTTCGACTTTGAAAAGACCCTCANGAAAGATTGTAACAAACGTACGCCATTTCCCATCTGTTTGTGTACTTCATTGGATCCTAGCGTTTTGTTCAGGCGACAAGAAGCCGATATCAAAGGTCGCGAGCTCGGAGTTTCCTTTGAAAATCTTTGCGTAACTGGTGTGGGCTCCTCTGCCTCTTACCAGGAAACTCTTGGATCCATGTTGAATCCATTCAATTATCTGCAGAGTTTTCATCATGCTCGGCACCCTCCTCTTCGAGACATCTTGGTAGGTTTCGAAGGAGTCATCCGTCCCGGTGAGATGTTATGTGCGTATACTACGGTCCCCTATATCGCTCGGTTTGCTCATGTCGTTCTTGGTACGGTAGTGGTTTTAGGAAATCCTGGTAGCGGCTGCTCAACGTTGCTGAAGGCACTCGCAAATCAGCGCAAAGAATACCATGGGGTCACTGGAGAAGTCCACTACGATTCGCTTTCTCCGGAAAGTATAGAAAAACATCATCGTGGGGATGTCCAATACTGCCCGGAAGATGATGTCCATTTTCCTACTCTAACGGTTGAGCAGACTCTCCGGTTTGCTGCGAAAACTCGTGCGCCAGCTACCAATAAGCACGTTGGTTGTCCCAGGGAGGTCTACGTGGATTCCATGGTCGAGATTCTGATGACAATATTTGGACTCAAGCATGTTAGAGACACCCCGGTTGGCGATGCCGCCATTCGTGGGGTCTCGGGCGGGGAGAAGAAACGGGTTTCCATCGCTGAAATGCTCGCAACTAGGTGTAGAATTGGGGCTTGGGATAAGTATGTCGTTCTGATCTACTCTTCCGTCAGAGTGGTTTACTTACTTTTTCATTAGCTCCACTAGAGGACTGGATGCATCCACAGCGCTAGAATTTGGCCGCGCTCTTCGTATCGCAACCGATATTGGCAAGGCTACAACGATCGTGTCCATCTACCAGGCTGGAGAAACACTCTACTCTCTGTTTGACAAAGTTGCAGTCATTTATGAGGGGAAAATGGCTTATTATGGCCCTGCTAATGAAGCGAAGGAATATTTCATGAACATGGGTTACGAACCTGCAAACAGGTAACCATTTGCGTTTTGACGAAAAAACCTGGCTCATGTCATCGCAGACAAACTACTCCAGATTTTCTGGTGGCGTGCACCAACCCTCTGGNCAGAATCGAAAGGAAGGATTTCACAGCGGCTCAGCCGATTCCCAGGATCTCCGATGAATTCGCGAAGCACTTCAGACTGTCCGCAATCGGAGAAAGGAACAGAGAAGACATACAGTCCTACAAAAACTCCTTTGTGGGACTCCCTGACAGAAAGCAACATTATAAGAATAGCACAGCAGATGAACATGCCGATCACACAAGGAATTCCTCGTACGTTATAAGCATCCATTATTATAATATTAGTTTGGTTAATGATTTCAGTGCAGGCCGTAYACTATCTCTCTGCCCATGCAGGCCAGGGCAGTGATGCTAAGACGGTGGCAGATCTTGAAGGGAAACCCAGCCTCAACAATCTTCAATCTCTTGTAAATTCCTCCGGACATTCGATAGAGCTAATTTCTCAACCATCTCTTGCAGGTTATTCATTGTTCAAGGCATAATCATTGGAACCGTTTTTCTTAAAGTTGCGGATGCTACTAGTGCCTTCTTTTCTCGGGGAGGCGTCTTGTTCTTGTATGTCACGACTTGATCTCATGTTTCCTATCTCTTAACCAAACCCGTTATCAGTTCCTTACTCTTTAGCGCATTGTCTTCCATGGCAGAGATCCCGTCTTTGTATGCCCAACGTCCCATTGTAGCTCGTCACGAGAGAGCTGCAATGTATCATCCTTTCGTTGAAGCTATGGCCCTCACGCTTGTGGATGTCCCAATATCTTTCCTCGTCACGTCCATATTTTCGATTATTCTTTACTTCTTGGTCGGCCTGCAGAGGACAGCCGGACAGTTCTTTATATTCTTCCTATTCTTGTTCACCTTGACTTTAACGATGAAAGCATGGTTCCGAGCTATTGCCTCTGCATTCCAAAAAGAAGCAACTGCCCAGTCATTTGCTGGAGTTATCGTGCTCGGACTTGCGCTTTACATGTTCGTGTTAATTGCATTTCATTGGACCATCTATTCTAACAATCGAACTAGCGGTTATACAATCCCTAAGCCATCCATGATTGGGGCCCTCTCTTGGATCACCTATATCAATGTGCGTTCTTGCATACCGTGTGGTGTTGTAGCACTAACCACCGATTGCTTAGCCGATTCGCTATGGCTTTGAGAGTCTGATGGTCAACGAATTCCATTCCATCCGGGGCTCGTGCTCCTCACTTGTTCCACAAGGTACTGGGTATGAGGGTGTGTCATCGGATAACCAGGTCTGTGCAGTGGTTGGTGCTGTCACCGGACAAAACTATGTCGACGGGAGCAGATATCTTGCTCTATCCTATGACTATTACTATTCGCATCTATGGAGAGTAAGATATCTCTAATCGTAATCCTCTCCGCCTAAAAGCTGACACTGCCATAGAACTATGGCATTCTCCTAGCTTTCCTAGTCGGATTTCTCATGCTCCTATTCATTTTCACGGAATATATGGGAGGAACTGGAGCCGAGACTTCTCGGGTATTATTTGTTCGTGGCACCACAATTGTTAAGCCTGAAGGGAACCCCGATGAAGAGAAAACCGCGCTCGCAAATGGTCCGCCCTCCAACGATAGCAAGACAGCAGAACAAGTATTAGGGGCGCAGCCAGCTATGACTAATATGTTCTCCTGGCAGCACCTTGAATATACGGTACCAGTTCCAGAGGGAAAACGACGCTTGTTGGATGATGTCTCTGGATATGTGGCACCAGGGAAACTCACAGCATTGATGGGGGCGTCTGGTGCAGGAAAGACAACACTGTTAAACGTACTTGCTCAGAGGGTATCCACAGGTGTCGTACGGGGAGAAAGATATGTCAACGGACATCCGATTCCCAGAGACTTTCAAGCCCAGACGTGAGTTTCTGTGTTATTGACTTCAACGGGGTGGCTGCTGATCATGGGTTTCCTGTATGCATAGTGGATACTGTCAGCAAATGGATACTCACGTCCCCACTGATAGTGTACGAGAGGCGCTACTCCTCTCTGCAAAGTTAAGACAACCTGAGGATGTCCCGATCGTGGAGAAAGAGGCATACGTCGAAACTTGCTTGAAGATGTGCGGACTAGAAGCATACGCTGATGCTGCCGTAGGATCGTTGTCTGTAGAGCACAAAAAGAGAACGACCATCGGTGTTGAGCTTGCTGCGAAGGTATGTCTCACTGGATAACTTCAATCCAACAGCCGTCTCATACAAGTCATCCCGTAGCCAAAGCTCCTCTTATTCCTGGATGAGCCCACATCCGGCTTAGATTCACAGAGCGCTTGGGCTATCATGGATTTCTTGCGCAGCCTAGCAGACCACGGGCAGGCCATTCTCTGCACGTACGTGCTTTTATATGACTGGGTTCGTACAGAGTTCTGAAATATATGCATATGTAGTATTCACCAACCGTCCGCGGAACTATTCCAAGTCTTCGACCGTCTTCTTCTCTTGCGGAAGGGTGGACAGACCGTATATTTCGGCGATCTCGGGAACAACGCTGAAACCTTGATATCCTACTTCGAGAGAAATGGAGCTCGGCGTTGCGAACTTGGCGAAAACCCGTGCGCAAATTCCTGTAGTATGTCTCGTATCAATGAATGCTAATTGACCTGATTTAGTGCCGAATATATGCTCGATGCCATTGGTGCAGGTGCCACCGCTACAACTACTCAGGATTGGTGAGTGCATACATAGTATCAGAGTAATTTCGCCGTTCAAAGCCGTTTGGAACAGGAACGATGCGTGGAAACGGGCACCCGAATCTTCCATGGTACAGGATGAGATTGAAGCTATCCACAAAGAAGGGAGAAGTCGACCTCCAGTAGAAGCCAACCTCCACAGCGAGTTTGCCACATCTTGGAGCAACCAGTTCTCTCTTTTGTTCAAGAGAGACCTTCTTTTCCGGTACAGGAGTGAGCTATTTTTGACAATGTCTCCTTCCTTTCCCATTTACGCCGGCTACTTTTTCCAGATCCTACTTACCTATTGGCCAAGCTTCTCCTGAACGTGGTTGGGGGTCTTTTCATCGGGGTCAGTACGCATCAAAGGTCAAAATTTGATTTGCTTAACCCTTGCTTCAGTTCACTTTCTTCAAGACGAAGGATACTCAGCAAGGAACCCAAAACAAACTTTTTGTATGTCATAAAGTCTTCTGAATCGCATCCCCACTTAACTTTAATTCAACCTGACGTAGGCAATTTTCATGTCCCTCATCATATCAGTTCCAGTGGCAAACCAACTTCAAGTTCCTTGGCTAAACATGCGGAATATCTATGAGATCCGTGAACGCCCCAGTCGCATGTATCATTGGTCTGCCCTGCTCACAGCCCAGCTTCTTGCTGAGCTTCCTTGGAATTTGCTTGGGTCCTGTTTACTATTTTTCTGCTGGTATTGGACTGTCGGATTTCCGAGCGCCAGGGCGGGATACACATTCTTGATGCTCGTCGTTCTTTGTCCTTTGTACTACACGACCTTCGCACAAGCGGTCGCTGCTATGGCTCCGAACGCGGAGCTCGCTGCCCTGGGGTTCAGTTTCTTGTTTTCGTTTGTGCTGAACTTGTATGCATACTATTTCTTCAACAGACATGCGCTGACATTTGAGTTCTGTAGCAACGGTGTTTTGCAACCTTTCCGTCAATTGGGATGGTGGCAATGGATGTACCATTTATCTCCCTACACATACCTTATCGAAGGCTTGCTAGGACAAGGTGAGGGTGTTCTCCGAAATCCTTCCGGCGTTTTCCTCTCTCTAAGATTGCCAATAGCTATCGGCGGCGAAGCTATCAATTGTTCAAGCATTGAATTGGTCACGTTAACTCCACCTTCCGGTCAAACGTGTGGACAATATTTGTCTCAGTATATCTCTGGCAATGGAGGGTATGTAACGAATCCAGATGCCACCACCAACTGCAGCTTCTGCTCGACAAGCACCACCGATCAGTTCCTAGGGGGAAACTTCAACATACAGTATTCTCACAGGTGGCGCGACGTGGGGCTGTTTTGTGTTTTTATTGCATTCAACGTGGGTTTCTCCACTCGAGTTCTGCTCAAATGAGATATACTAAGACCTTCGATTGTCTGTTTAGACTGTTATGATTTACTTGTCGACGTATTTCATTCGTGTGAGAACTGGTAGTATCCTTGGATCGATCAAGCGACGACTCTTCAGTAGGGGAAATGTTCAGAGTTAGATCAGAAGTCATCATCTTATTTCTTAGTCTTTTGGGCATCTACTTCTTACAACCTACGCTATTTCTGTATCAGATTAGACATTACTGTACTTTTCGAAACGCCAACTTATTTATATGAATTACATGGTTGAAACCGTCTTATATTATTATTATGTCCAATTGCAGGCAATGAGCTCAAAGTAACCCTAACCCGAGTCAACAAGGCTTCTCTCATACTCTCTTCATGAACTGATTGACGCGACTCACGACAGCGACGAGAGTACCCTTATATTCCAGTCTCGTAGATTGATACATAATGGCGGCAAAGGATGTTGAGATAACGGATATAGATCAGGTATGAAATCTAAACCTGGCGTAATTGCACACGAACTCATCCTTCACTCAGTCCGAACTAGGAGGAGAGAATGGGGAGATGTATTTATTCCAATGGTTATGTGCCACAGAGAAGAATATATCGGAAGCAACGATTGAACATGTCAAATCCCAACAAACCAACTTGGAAGACGTCCTCCTGAAGGTCATCCTCGCACCTGAACACTTCCCTTCGCCAGGTCGCGCTATCCGAAATGCTACCGCAAGATGTTTCATTACCCTCTATACTCGGGGGGAGACCAGGACGATGTTCGACACTGTGCAAGCTCTTTTGAAAGTAGTGGCGGATTTTAAGACCCCAGACAGAGATGCCCAGAAGACGTGCGCATAACTGCTGGCCTTCACATACAAGTACCTCACTAAACCTGTTCTAGGGCAGCATTTTCGTGTATTGGACAACTAATGGCAGTCTTCGGTGCTCAGGTATGTTTTCGGACCTGCTAAGAATATCTATCTCACCTGGATCATCTAGTACATGTCATTCATGGCAGAGATCACCACTGTTACTATTAAGACATTCAAATCTTCAACTGTATGTTCATGCTTCAACAGTATGTCTGTGTTGGCGTGTACTCAAGCTCGATTTAGAGTCCTTTACTTCGATACCAAGCTCTAATGGCGCTGAAGGGCGCCATTAGCACAGCTCAACGAGCTGTGACGGATGCTCAAACCAAAGATATACTGAAGCAGATGAAATATGGTTTAGCGGATAAGTGCTTCCCTGTGCAGCGTGCTTCTGCTGAGGTACGTTCGAAGAGTTGATCTACTAGCAACGCAGAGTCTTACATCGGGCATAGGTCCTCATAACGCTTCTAACTGGACCCGACCACTATCCTACCGTAAACGAAGTGGACACCATTCTTAACATCTGCGTAAAGACATTGGACAGTGCAGATCAACTCACCCGCACTAGTCTCTCTTTGCTTGTCGGTCATCTCCTGGCATCCACTCAAATACCTCGAGCAGCTCCGGTATCAGAGCCGTCAAAGGAGCAGGAGAACAATGGCGACGAAACCACCATTTCTGCTGCGGCCACTGCCGAACTTAAGAAGCCCCTTCTTTCCCCAGCAGAGATGTTGCACTATCTTTCTGGACATCTCAACAAGAGTGGTATCTCTAAACGGACACGCGTTGGCCTATTTGATTTTTATGATGCGCTTTTCAGGAGACTTGGATTTTCCTTCGTCGAGTCGAATTATTCTCTGATTGTCTCTCACTTGTTGGTGGAGGGGACAAAGAGTGCATCCACTCGATATGAGACGCTTCTCTACCGAACACTGATAGGGAATCTACTCCGCACTCTGATAGTCAGTGAAGAAGGACAGATAGCTGCAATACAGGAATTGGCAAATTCTTACCTCAAGCGTTGGCCAGCCATGATGCCGGGCCAAGTTGCGCCAACTTCTGCTATCCTCACAATCGTTCTCAGAGAGATTGCAGGGCTCGTTCAACAGTTGGGAAACGCGCCTCCCCCTGTGCAGGACGCAGTTGCGGAACCTCTAATCACCCTTCTCGCCCATCCTAGCCATACAGTGCGCGTGACCGCATCGTGGGCTCTGCGATGTTTTTGTCATTCAACACCCTTACGACTCCCCAAATCTATCGTTACTGTGATGGATATGCTTCAGCGGGACCTGACGTCCATCTCGTCTCCTGCCGCCCCATCTGACATTAACCTCCGTGCTTTGGGTCACGCATATGGGCTTGCGTCCTTGGTCTGTGTGATCTCAGAGAGACCACTTTATGTATCCTATGATGTATCGGCCAAGGTCCTCGACATGGCCATACAACTGTTGAAACGAGCAGGGGAACATGATGTGAAAGTTGCTGGGGTTGAAGTGGAAGTTGCGTGGACTCTTATTGCTTCGCTCATGTCTCTGGGCCCCAACTTTGTACGACCACATCTTCCTCAACTCCTTGTGCTTTGGAGGAATGCTCTTCCAAAACCTACGACAAAAGACAGCTCTACTGGTAGACCTGTTGCAGAGTGGATGTTTTTGTTGCATGTCAGGGAGAGTGCACTTGGTGCCGTGTTATGTTTCCTGAAGCACAACAAAGATACGACTCTTGTTACTCTTGATGTCGGGAGAAGGATCGCCAGCGTTCTCAATAATGCTCTCGTTTTCGCGAACAATTTCCTTGCACAAAATGTGGAAGACCCATCGGATAGCATTCCTGTGCCAACGGGGAACCCTCTGGCTCATAAGAAGGGTATCTCCCTCAAAGCTCGTGAAGCTTTGCTCCGGAGGAGAGTCTATCAGTGTTTTGCTATCTTAGGATTTTCCAGCATAGCCGAGTCTACTCAAACTGCGTTGCTCCAGAGTGCCATTTCTCTATTTGCGAGTCCTGATGGTTACGCCGGATCGTCCGTCCAGGCTGCGATCGCGTCCAGTTCTGGCTCGTTCACAACGGTATGGCAAAGTGGGGACGGATATGCCTATGGTGTGACTTACAAGGACATCATGGAACCGAAAGACTTCGAAGGGATTGGTGTAGAGGTTTTAGTGAGTATGCTTTTAATCTTCTATAATTCTTGTGTTGATGCAACTTCGACACAGTTGAAAGCACCAGTCCTTGGTGCATACGAACATGATCCCCTTGCTCTCTGCCACATCAAAGCCTCTCCAGACTTTGGTGCCTATAACCTTCAGGAAGATGCACCGCCATTTACGGCCGTGGTTGATTCAGCAATTCAACTATTTGCTCAATTGTTGCCCCTTCAAGATCTCAATTCTGCCACCAAGACAATTATCTCCCTCCTGGACTCCGTCCGATCTCCGAAGCTGGAGAGGAACCTCGGACGTAAGAAGGCTATCGAGGTTAATGCTGCCATCGCATTAGTGTCTGCTCTGCGGAATGTTACTACCAAACACGCCAGGGATACCTTTGGAAATTCTCAGGTCACTAGCCATCTGACAACATTTCTGAAGGTACGTTTATCAATTGTTTGTGCTGATGCCTTACCGACCACTATATAGGATTCTCTCGTTGACGGCGATCATGTCCTTCGTAACGCAAGTAGCGAATCGATCGGTCGCCTTGCCAGCCTTGCTGGTACTAACTTCCTAACGAGCCAGATCAAGTCTCTAGTAGAAGAAGTGGTCAAGAATCGTGACCCGCACGCCAGAGCGGGATGTGCCTTGGCTTTTGGTGCAATCTACAGCCATGTCGGAGGACTTGCCGCTGGTCCCCTGCTCAAAACTACCGTCAATGTGCTTATGTCTCTAAGCAACGATCCCCATCCAGTTGTCCACTTCTGGGCCCTGAAGGCACTTGCTAGTGTCATAGATGCAGCCAGTCTGGCTTACTCCCCGTATGTCTCGAGTACCCTCGGGATGCTCCTGAAAGTCTATCTGATGGGGTCGCACGAACGCGAGGGTGGCACTCTACCTAATGCCAACCTGAGCGGAGACAGTCCAGCTTATCCAGTAGTTTGCCAGATTATTGATGCCGTCATCAATGTTTTAGGCCCCGATATGCAGGAGTCCACCAGAACAAGGACCCTTGTCCTAAACCTCGTACACGAGTTCTCCAAAGAGGACGATGAAGGCATTTGCGTCGAAGCGATACGTTGCTTTCAACATTTCTTGATGTTTGCTCCAGAGTATGTGGACATCCCCGGACTAGTTCAACAGTTTAGGAGCCATCTTTCTTCCTCTCGACGCCCCTTGAAAGTGGCGTCCATCAATGCCTTGTATCAACTAGTGCAAAAAGACGCATTAGCTATGTCCAAACTTGGAGGAGACCGTCTTGTTGAAGAGTTGTTCGCGATGCTTGACGATGACTCTTCTGTTCAAGGAGTGCGAGATGTGATCTCAAGTTGGATGCAACAAACAGCAGTATACAATCCCTCAGCTTGGATAGATTTGTGTCAACGCATCATGGCTAGGACCACTGCATCTCAGCAAGTTGCAGATGCAGCATCGAGAGGAAATGGGCGAGACGACGAAGGGGAGTCCTTAAGCCTCGGCCTAACGCAAGAAGGGTCTCGAGGTCATCTCACATCTCGCTGGCGCACCCAACTCTTTGCTCTCCAATGCCTTCATCAAATATGCTCAATCGTAGCCAGGAGCGGTCGGAGAGAACATGTTGATCCTACGTTTGCTCGCCGTCAGAATATCCCCTCCACAGGCCTGCTCTTTTCTCGCGTACCCGACTTAATCAGAATGGCATTCACTGCATCTGCCGCCTATGTCACTGAGATCAGGCTAGAAGGCTTAGTAGTCCTTCGCGACGTTATTAATGTGAGTAAAAACCATGCTGAGTGATCGAGCCGCTTTCTTACCCATTTGTAGACCTTTGCAACAAGTCCCGACCCCGAATTTGAAGACGCACTTCTCCTTGAACAGCATCAAGCCCCCGTCACAGCTGCGTTGACCCCTGCCTTTTCGACAGATTCAACACCGGAGATTTTAGCATCTGCTGTCCATGCATGTGCTGTGTTTGTGGGATGCGGTGTTGTTAAAGATGTAGGAAGGATGGGCCGTATCCTCAAGCTACTCATAATCGCACTTGAACAATCGAAAGGTTAGTCGTTTATCGGGAAGACTAAGGATGAACATCACCTTACAAATTTGCAGCATCCGGAATGGTATCTTTGGGAGAAACCGGGGAGCTCAGTCCAAATGGTTCTGCTATGCTCCGCATTTCAACCCTGACCGCGTGGGCACAACTTGAAGTGGCGAGCTCGCACCAATCATACCTTAGCGATGTTGTAAAGCCTTATCGTGCAACGTTGGCTTCGCTTTGGATCGCTTCACTGCGAGACTATGCTAGCATCCGTGTGGACTCAGAGTTCTTGCAGGATTCTTCCTCTGTTGCACTCGATTCTTCCTATTCTAGTCTTGGGAAGGAAGTGTTATTGCCCGTATGTCAGCATCTTGATTAGTCAAAATCATACTCACTGCGATCTCATAGTATTATGTTAACTCATGGACTCTGATCCTTCAGGCGGTGTCTACTGCGATGCAGTCAAATGACCCATACATTCTTGCTGCTATGGATGGGCGTGAGGTTGCTGATGGTGTTCCCGTAGAGGCCCCTAAGGGTGCTCGTGAAGACCCTGCAGTTTTCTTCTTTGTGGTGTTTGGTTTGGTATATGAAGCTTTGGCAGCCTCTTCTGTGGAGTCGTCGACACCGTCAACCCGTCAGTCTCTGATAATATCAGCACTACAGACTCTGAAGTGCCTCGTACGCCCCGAATACTCTGGGAAAGCAATTTTGGAGCCGACTATCTTCGACGAGTTCATCAGTGTGACTTACCGTATCGCTATGACTGAAGACGCTAGTGTGCAAATACATCTCATTGAGATGCTTGCAATTTTTGCAGCTACACAGGAGCGTTCTGGAAAGGATACAGAGTGAGAAACTCTCACTTCCACGTTGTTTAAAATTGATTTCATATTGTGTTAGTGTTGATATTTCTTCTTCTACATCTGCCCGGGTTCATTGCTTAAGGATTTGTTCATATGTCTTGCGGCATTCCACCTCGGGCACGCGAGGACCCATTATTTGTCCGTGGCGCCTCCATGATTCTAGTGGTAGATACATATACTAACATCGGTGAATAGACGGCGACGTTGCGGAGCGTATCAAAATGTTGACGACTGCATTCACTGCTATCACATCCGTTGCTGGATCAATTGGGTCCTCGCAAAGAGAAGACATCCGTTCCGTGGCAATCCTTTTATACAGCGGTACGTCCCCCTTCATGATCTGGTCTGCGACTGCACTGACGCGAGAACAGATCTCCTCAAGGACGAATCCTCTGAAATTGACCTTGTGGGACCGACTCTTCCTTCCTTGAAAATCTTGCTTGGTCTCCAGACGTCAACAGCAAGAGATTCCAGAGAGCGATATGACCGGGTCGTGCATGGTCTGCTGTCTGCTTGTTTGTTAAATATCGACGAAATGGGGTAAGTGTGGTCCGTAAATTGCAATGTGTTCTCCACTCACGACCCAACCAGCGGACGTCAAGGACTAGTCTCCACAAAGAAAATCAAGAATAATCTATTGGCAGCTGTACTCATCCTCACCGTTATCCCCACTTCGACAAAAGTCAGTCTTGCCGTCATCGAACACTGTTGTTTCCTTATTACACAGAAACTTATCGACCTCGGAGATGTAAGCTATTGAAGACGTTGTAGATGTTTGGTTGAGCTGATTATTCCCTAGATGTCTCTAACGGCAACTCATTGCGCCAAAACCCTCATAGTTGCCGCTGCTCAAGGCAATAATATCTTGAAGCAATGTACGAGGCTCCTATTGCCCGGTCTCATTGAATACATTGCAAAGGTCGCTCCCATGGTTAACGACGGTTCTATACCTGAAAACCATGCCACAGCAATTGGCGAGATTTGGAAAGCATTTGCATCATTCTTCGCATCTGTCACAGGAGACGATAGAAGTAAGTGATTGTCTTTATTGTAAATTTCATACTCTAATCTGCTACAGAAACACGTTTGCTTGGGATCTTACTTCCAACCATCACATTAGTGCTCCCGCCTGGGGGCAGCACGACCGGTGCGAAATCCGATCCAGTGGTCAATTTAAGCATTTCCCAACTACTATCATATGCGACGTCTGCCCCCTCCGCATTCAAGGAAGCAACGGCGAAACTAGACGGACCTACGCGTGATATCCTGGAACAATCTGTGCGGAGGGCGGTGGGCGGAAATGCGGCGTCCTCTACAGCGCAAAACTCTGCAAAACCACAGATATCTCTGCGTTCATTCTGAACATCTGAAAGGTTTCATGTGTACCAATGCAACGGACCATTGTTTAATTTATGTCACTTGCGCTATAGTCATCTCAGCTTGTTGTAACTACTTTTCTGTACTTCAACTTGTGCACCTGTGAGGACCGGATTAAATCCGGATCACTTTTTCCGGTCAAAGGGACGCGCCCCACGTGAGGCGGGAACGATGAAATGTGTGTAAATATTTGGCAACAAACGCGACGCGCCGGTTGATGGTCGCGTAACGCTGACAAAATTCCTGGTCACACACTTGTCCTTGACCACCACCGTGCTCGGTCCCTTTGCTCGCCCAACTCTTCTAGTTCTTCATTGACAATGGCAAGCCCTAAGGACTCTTTGGTCAGCCTTCCTACTCCTCCACACACTTCCCACCGTGAAAAGGAGAATCGGCCCATACCGTCCACTTCTCGCGTCGTATGGTCTGCCGTTAATCAATACCATAACCTCTCCAGCCCACCCCAAGTTCCCTTGACACCCACAGGGTCTTYTGTGCTACCTACCAAATCAATTCTCAAGAAGTCAACTCATATCCTCTTCCCATTTCTCGAGACGCAGAGAGACCCTACGCCAGAGCCATCCGATCCCCTTCATGATCTTCATTATTTAGAGAGCCCGGTTGCGACAATCGTTGCTACTGAATCGACATTTCCTCAGCTCATTGGCGCTTATACAACTCTTGCTACACGCTTGCGCTCGACCGTCAGCGAGGACACCGACCCTGAAGCCTCATGGCCATTGTTCCAGCCATTCCGCAAGAATCGTGATGCGTTACACAATGCTATTGTACGAGACCTTCATCGTGCACTTGTGGATCCAATGCAGACAAGCGACGCTGATACAATGGTTATGCTCCCTTCACCACGAAGTAGTCCGAAGAAAAAAGGAGGGATGACCGCAGAACAGGTCAAGTATGCCCGAGACCTATGCACGATATGCCACAGCGTATTGAAACTTCTTGCGATGGTGCTTACTGTTCCGGCACTGTTCATGTTATTCAATAGTATGTCCTTTCGCGCCAAACTCGATCGCGTTTCTGACCATCTCTTGTAGTGAACCAGCTTAAAGAGATATTGGACGGGGTGCTGGCGATACCGCTGGCACAAAGACTCCCAACAATCAACGCGCGTAAGACCTGTGCTTTAAGTATATGGCTTATTCAGGTACAACGGCTGCCGGTGGAGATACTTTCTCCGGCTGCAGATAGAATTGCGTCGGCATTGGGTCGGGGTATTGATGGTGAACTTGGGAAGGAAGGTAAGAAGGGTTCGGCGAGCGATGGGCTTAGAGTGCGTAGTCCTGACATCTTGCTTGTCTCCTCTAACACTTCATTTTAGGCGATACACGACTTGGCACTGTACCAGCCCGCCACCTTCGTCCCCGCATTCTCTGTCATCTTCGAGTCCGTCCTGAGCAATTTAACTGCGAATAGTGTTGCTCTCCGACTACAGGCTTGCTATGCCCTGAGCGGGTATAGCTGCTGGCTCAATGGATCTGTCCCGGAAACACTTTCATACTCGTCTTGCGGCAGAATTATCGTTCTTCATCAAAACTCCGTCTCCCAACCTCTCCCCTTCAAAGAAATCACCAGGGCCCACCGTCCGACCTCCTTCCGAATCCGTCATCATTCGGACTTTGCGCGTCGCCCTTCAGAACATGGAACCAATGCATCCTGTGCATGGACCTGTGTGGGCCGGTAGTGTCCTCGCCAGTTTCGTAATAATATTGGGACCAAATCTGAAAACAGACAACCATGTCAGTAGGATTGTATCTGGGATGTTGACACTCCTGCTGCGGCACAAATCACACGGAATCCGAGGGTTAGCCTCTATTGTATGGCGTTGCGTCACATGGGCCTATTTTCAAGATCCATTTCCTCGTAACCCAGACGCTGATTCTGAATCTGAGGACGACGATTTAAGCTTGCAAGCCCGCAAGGATCTGTTACACAAACTGGATGAAGCCTTCTGGCGGATCACGACTGCTCTTCTGGACCACGGCGTCGGAATTGGACTGGTCGGAGCGCTTGTGGGAAGAGCAAGACATGTGGAGAGCAACATGGGGAAGGTGATGCAAGTGCTGAAAACGATGTTTGATGGGTCTTTCAACATCTATTGTGACGCACTCCAGATCTTGAAGCAACTCGTTCAAGATGCTCCCAGTGATCGAGAGTGGAATGTGGATTCCCTCGTACCTCGCATGTTCTTTAACGCTAACACGGGTCTACTCAACACTGATTTCTCTGGGTTGGGACCGACGTTGCTGCCTATTTTCCACCAATGTGTCGATTATCCCCATATACGCCCACTTGATACAGACGAACTGAACACTGGGGATACGATGCTCAATATTTGCAACGTCTGGAAAGAAGCCCTTCGAAACTTTGGTCGTCACAATGACCCCACAGCTCTGGTAAGTACCGCAATGTCTGCTGTTGATCTTGAGACAGGGCCTCATCTCTGCTTTCAGTCTGAGCTCATTAGTGCCTGGGTGGCAATTACCAAGGCTAATATTCGCTTGGATGCAGGTTTGTTTCCCTTTATTTGATTCTTTCGTTCAAAATCTGACAGTCGATATTTGGCTCAGCCGTAGGGAAAGACATGGACCCCGCACGTTGGGCCCTCAATAGCGTTGAGATATTCATATCATATATGCAGGACTCCGATCCCCCCTCTAGTCCAAATGGTTCGTCGGTGTCCTCAAGTCCAAGCAAGAAAACACCTGTAGCAAGCCGCAAGAACTTTAAGCTCCAAGTTCTTAGGCAGCTATGGAAGGGCCTAGCAAGTGTTTTCAACAAGGAGGACACTGAGGTTGCTGCCCGAAAACTTTTGGAGGCTCTTTTGCGGCAGCAGAGCGTGTTAACGCAGTCGGGAGACGCCGCTCGGACTCACTGGACCAAGCTTTGCGTTGGATTGATTCTGGCCTGCAGTGATGATACTTTCCTGAGGGTCTTCTGGGGCGAAGAACATATGGAGGACCTCCCGACATGGAACTGGGCGCCGCAACAAAGGTGCTTTGTTTGGAGGAAATTCGTCCGAGCATGGATTGAAGGAGACGGATCATGGGACGGCAGCTTGCTCATATTAAGTGTGCCCTTTGTGTGAGTTCTTCTTATGAATGTCTCCATCAACTTCGCTCATGATATCCTCAGAGCTGGGAAAGCATGGGATATGGTTGGCAGTGATGTTGAGCTATGGGAAGATTTACTCACGCATGGAACTGCCAAAGCCCTCGATTATGGCGTTGATGCGATACACTATCTAAACAACCTTGCAAGTCTGGTCGCGCTTAACCATGACCCACATTACATGCCTTCTACTCGTATCGCAGACCTTCTGCTTGGGCATGTCGAAAGTTCGATCGGTGATGCTCGGGAGGCTCCTAGTGCGCTGATGCAATTCATCGACGAGACTCTCCAGTCTAGCTACCCCCCTAGTGCAAAGAATGTCACCCAATCCATGTGGCTCATCAGGACTCTCACGAGGGTTATTGAAAAGTGCCCACCGGAGCTCATCGGCAGCATGTTGACGTCAATACAAGACGGATTATCGTTATGGTTGGCTGATGAATACCAAGCTTTGCCTCAGATGGACGACGTAAGAGCTTTTTCCGGTGCACTATCCCCTCACGCGCTTATTTCTTTCTTCCAGATTC
This sequence comes from Chondrostereum purpureum, assembly GCA_004354395.1. Classification (NCBI taxonomy): domain Eukaryota; kingdom Fungi; phylum Basidiomycota; class Agaricomycetes; order Agaricales; family Cyphellaceae; genus Chondrostereum; species Chondrostereum purpureum. The sequence goes on from LBLO01000222.1 coordinate 19,908, forward strand.
TATCTTTATGGGAGATGACGTTGGTCAGTATGCGTTCGTTGGTTCATGATATGTCAACTTTGGAATCATATTCCTTACTACTGGACTCCATGTTTTGTGGACGAGAGAGGAAACCCCAAGAGGCCTTCGATACGTTTGATGACTTCTGGTCAGCTACATTCAAACATACGATCCCTCAAGAACACTGGCCCCTTCGGGTCCAGGAGCATTATGACCTTTACACAGGATATTCTATTTTCGACGCCGAGGATAAGACTGACACACCTATTCCTGATTTGACATCCGCCGCCCCCGTACCTTCATCTCCGGTTGCAGAAGTTACGATGGTCCCTACCTTCTCAGAGGCCCTCAGTCCCCCCTCGACGCCAAGACAGAATCCTGTCGACCTAGCACGGCCATCCACGCCGCCCCTTCCTTATAAATCCCCACTACCATTCTATGCCCTTCCTTTCAGCTCACCAACATCCCCTTCTATCAAACGTGTACTGTCGTCTCCTGAGACGCCGTCTAAGAGGAGACGTGTGTGGAACAAGGAAAATGAATCACCAATGCAGGACGTATCCTCGAGTCCCAAGAGGAGTCTATGGGCTCCTGAAGGTCGTTTTACGTCCCAGCCAAAACGCCCTCTATCTGACACCTCGCTTGATGAACGTCCAATGAAACGACTAAAGATGTCCCTTCTAGATGAGGCGATACCGCCATCTGGCAGCGCCGGTAGTCACACCGAAATTGTGGATGCTCTAGTCGCGGATGCCCCCGTGGCCAAAAAGCAGAGGCATTTCATTGAAGCAGTAGAGGTGCCAACGTTAGCTCAAGCTCTTGGACTCAGACAATCTTCCTCTATACCGGTAACGCCCTCTGTACGACGTTCTGGACGGCGACGAACACTTTCGACGAAGTCGCGCTATTCTTCATCTCGGTCATACTCTTCATCCTCTCCATCTACCAGGGGAAAGAAACGAAAATTCATCTCAAGTAAGTTTGACAACCATTTTGTATTATCCCTCTGTATGCTAACCTTGGTTTCTTTGTAGGTGATGTTCCCGGATCCTCAGACCTTTCATCTGACGATGATCCTCATCTGGGCCAAGTTACCCCACACCATCTTATATCTCCAGCCATTCGCCGCAATCTACCTCAAGAGGAGGAGGATTCAGGCGATGATGCTCCTGGGAGCGATGATTCATTTATGCCTGCCAGTCCCACAAGGGATGTTGTCGTCCGCAGAATGCAACGAACCGGCTCGATGAGCGTTCAACGTCCGCAATCGGTATCGTCCTGAAATTGCTCTTTTCTTTTGGTTTTCTTAGGACTCCTTGCACACAATTACCTCATTGCACAACTGTATACATACCAATTTCGTTTTGTCCACACACACATACCCCTTGTACACCCTGCTTTCGATATGTATTGCTACTCTTATTCATCTCTTTATTGAAGACTTTATATCGTTCAGCTTGCTGCTCAAATAACTCCATCAATGGCATAACTAACCGATGATTCACAATTGAAGAGACGAGGCAGCATAGCCTGGACAAGATTGTCATACCGACACATGTCCTTTGTGGGCAAAATCATATCCGCCTCACCGCACAACACACTTTGAAAAACTATTGGCTCTTTCCTATTGNCTTCCTAGCCAATTTCCCTCAACTCGAATTCGCAGAGTCCAAGGATGTGACTGTTTCACAATCATGCAGATGGAGCAAAAACTTTGATGTACTACACTACAGAAGAGAAAACCATTCGTTACGTCAACTATCTACGCTACAACCACCAAATTCCACAATCGACAACCTGCAACAGACCAATGGTCAGCATTCGACTCTATGTAAGGGGAGATTGAAGAGGATATGAAAGAGTCAGACATCCAAAGGAAGGACATTGCGACCCGCATTATGCCGACCCCCGCATCCTGCCCAGCGCACCCACAAGTGGGCGGCCCACACTCGACCAATCCCTTTTGGGTTCAGGACGGTATGGAGGGGGAGTATAAGGCATTCCGCATTGGAGGAGTACTACCTCTCGGTAGGGCACTAGGGTGGAAACTGCGAATGTTACGGAAAATTTCATCGTATGGAGTGGGCGGGGATGTGATAGAGAGTGAAGAGGAGGGGAAAGCTTACATTANGCGTACGACTTTRGGGCCATCGKAATGAACACGAGACAATCTGGAAGAGGGGATGAGTTAGAAGTTCGAAGGAGTTTTGTTTAGAAAATGCGAAGGAGAGAAGATCAGACTAAATGGCACTGGCAAGTACACTGTGCGATTCGTAAATCGCGTGTCTGTTGCGAACAGACAACCTCTATTTCTCGGCATGGTCGTGTAAGCCGGGGAAGAGAATAAGTCATCATATAAAATGGGGAATATGGGGATTGAATTGAAGAGAATAGACACTCACAAGGACAAAGGATAAGGTGAAGAACCGGGTGGTGAAAAAAACTGCTTTATACCGCGCGTTGCTTGCGCATGTTTGTCTCAAGCGACACGTGCCCGAAATCTCGGTGGCGCCTCAAAAGTTGGTGCTCGAGAGTCGACGACGTATTGACAATGATAGCGGCATTGACAACTATTCAAGTAGCTCTATTCATACTCTTACCCAGCTTCTGCGAGAGACCGTCACGACAATTTTCATGATAACACCAACAAAATTTTACCATCTAGCAGTTTACAATGTATGAACGCTATAGTACACGATCTACCGTCCCGAATCTATTCATAGGTATCACATCCGTATTCCTGACATCCCTCCCGTGTGAACGATATAATATGGTCTATAGCAGAATTGGTCAATAAGATTGGAATACACAACRTGGAATTCGAGGCTTACCGCCCAATGTACGCGTCGTGAAACCAACTTCACAGTAACAGCTGACAAAAAAAGTCAATACAAGTGATTGGGACGCGTAGGATGGTGGTCTCACTAATAATCTTTAGACAGAGAGCATGTAAGCTTATCGGTGAGAAGCAGAGAAGCAGAGGCAGACTCACAAATCCATTTCCGCCTAAACACTTCAATTTCTTCCTTGCCTCTGGGACCTGACATTACCTCCGGGTACTCTTTCTGCAACGATGGCACAATCACGGTGTCGAAGCGGTCCGAGAAGCGTCTACGCCATTCTCGGAGAGTTCGTGCATAGTGTGGTCCAATGTTGCTGATCGAGTCCACTGTGAGCTTGCCACCGGATCCTTGCTGGAGTGTTTGAACAAGGAGCGTAACGGTAGGCAAGAATCCGCCTGGGAATACTAGAAAGAAGAGAATGGGATCAGGATACAACCTCAGAACGCTGTTGAAGAACCTTACTCTACAAAAATCGTCAGAATGAGTATTGAATCTTTAAGGAGACATGCATACCCATTTGCGAATAAAGTCAATTTCTTGTATGTATCTCTCNAAACCTAAATGTGATCACTGGTTAGAGAAATAGAAAAGAAAATCGAAGAAGCACACTTACGAGCTTCAGGGATTGTGATGGATTGAACAACTCCACAGCGTCCTTGGGTTTCATCGCCCAGTCCAACACCTTCCAATACGTGGTCATGAATTCGGCACCAACGGCTTCAATCATCTCTATACTGATGACCCTGTCGAAAACACCCTTCCAATTTTCTGGCATCTTTCGGTAGTCCATTAGATGAACGTTGATGCGGTCCTGCAGGCCTGCCGCCTTGATTCGCTCCCTCGCAAGGGCTTGCTGTTGTACACTTAGAGTCAGGGTATCGATAGTGGTACCTGCTATTGTAGACGCAATCAGGATGGCCATGGAACCCCATCCGGACCCAATCTCGAGGACGCGATGGCCTGGCTGGATCTTCGCCTTCTTGATAATGTGGTTAAGCTTTCGCATCTGTGCCTCGTATAACTCGTCTTCAGGTGGGGGTATCGGTTGAGGGCGTTCCTGTTTTGTAACGGAATTTAATCTCTTCAGCCCCTTTCCGCCACTCCATTCTGCGAGATCAATTCCTCGTTCAAGGTCCCCATCCAAGTCTGCAAAGATAGCACAAGAATAGGTCATATCTTGAGACAGGAAACCTTGGGAATGTTTCATGAGATAAAGGAGACCATGCATAACCGAGCCGATGCGATGCCTACCTGCGAACATATCGTTAGAGATATCGTAGTGTGCGGATATGTTCGATCGTGAGTTGCCAATCGTGTTCAAGAAACGATATGACGTCAATTTTTGAGGGAGAGTGAAGAGGTATGAGACCCTGGAGTCCATGTTAGAGAGACGTTCTCTGTTGTCTAGAAATATCTATCAGAAGAATGTCGGTTAGTGCTAGTCCACTACGGTCAGGACTGATGAGGTGGGCCAAGGGTAAATGAACCACCATTGGGAGAACAACATTGAAACACTCTCCGAGACGTCCCGGACGGGAGCAAACAATAGAGGATTGCCTGGCTGACATCTTGTCTAAGGATCTGAACTTACATGGAACAAAGAGACGAGGTCGTCGCACTCGACCTCGCCATACATATAAGCTTCAGCAAACCCCAAGTCACCCATGGCACAGAGTCGGAGCCAGAAGACATCGCTAGTGACGCGAAGTTCCGCCTTCCTCTTCGTCGGGTCTGTTTCGTATGGTACATGAGCGGTGCTCGCAGGGAAATTGTAGATGTTCGAGTGGGAATAAGTGAGAACTCTGAGACGACCAGACTCAATTCTCTGCATCAGGCTAGATATTCATGTATACTTTTGAGTACAATGTGTGACGTATTCTGAGTCGCGCTGAACATACGCAATAACAGCAGAYTCTGCCAATCTGGTAAGAGGMGACCATCCTGTCCTGAATGCAGTTTCGGAGATCTGGTTCCAGAGAGAGTCTGCGATTCCAGAGAGGGAGAGGGAATGCTTGGAGGGGGTGTCGAGGAGCTGCTTGGACATGGTGGTAGGAGGGAGAGGGGGAAAGATAGGATAGTAACCATCGTGCTTTTATTTTATACTTTTTTCTCGCGACTTTCCATCAAGCTTTTGCTAGTGATCGTCGTTGGCGGTGACGTTCATTTGGTCCCGATCATCACCCGATCAYAGTTTCCTTYTCGGCCTCATCGGGGCTTCAATCGCAACGTCCCGGCCCGGACCCGCCACAACACTTCTCTCTGTACGCCCATCATCCAACAGGCTACATTCATTGTATGAAGCTGAGAGGACATCTTACATACCCACAGATGTTTCCTAATAGTCCCACTCCTCTGAATTTTCTGATGTATAGAATATTGAAACCTTCCCGAATATAGAGAGCCACCCAAACCCGAACCATGCCCACTGTCCGGAGACGTCGACTTACATACCAACTCAAGCCGATAAAGACTTTGAAGGGGATTTGTTTTCATGGAGGGGAAGTTGCTGCGCCCAAGTTCTATGGAGTGGCAGCCGTGCGAGAATGGGGATCTGAGCCGTTAATGGCAGGTTCACTTATACAACGACTCGTCGACTGTTTTCATGCAGGAAACTATCCAACATCGAATCCCTTCTGCGAGAGCTCCCGTGGCGTGCTGACTTTATCCAGACTTATGGCCCGGAGATTCTTACACTCGTCGACAAGCACACCCTTGCAGATACAGCAACTCAGACTGAGGAAATACCGACAGCAGCTGAACCAAAAGAATGAACGTGGAATAGCGTACGTCTTAGGGTTGATATCAAGGATAGTCTCTCTTAGTATCTGCACAGAAGAACGTCATTTCAGACCGACGTGGTTTACCCCTTCTGTTACAGGACACCTTCGCTAGTATCAATCACCCACATTAGCGCATGTCTAAATCCTCTCCACTCCATCTTCAGTTGTATATGTTGTCACTCAACGCTGGATATACTTCTTCTCCCGGGGAAATTGTAATATGATTACCATTGATAGACAACAAGGAGCCAACGTCCGAGAGCCTATCGATCTACAATTACCAGACCGACAGTCTTCACCGTGTGCCTCGAACTTTTGCATGCCTATTCATCACAGGCCGTGGAGAAAATCCTCTTGATCGTACTGTGATCTTCATCGGATTTTAGAGGAGGCTAGCAGCCTTCTCTACTTAGCCTTATTTGCAGATCATTTCAAGGACATGGCAACACTGGTAAATCCGGGGTGGTCCAAGAAAACATATACTTATGGGAGGCCTGGAGGTTGAGATGCTCAGATAGTAGACAGCCGTCTAGGGGTAAACACGAGTATAGCTCGGTGGCGTTATATTATTATATGTTGCAGACTTGCAGTAACACATTTCAAAGTTTGGAGTAATTGTGCCGTTCGCTTCGTGATACAGGCAGCACAGATGAGAAGAATCACATCCTTTTTACTGAACTCCATTGCACGCACCGGCACTTATGTGTAAGTCCAATATAAGTCTGCCACATCAGACTTCGGATGGACCCGCACAGTTTCCTTCCTCTACTCTCATCCTTGTTTCATTGCTGAATTTGTACTGAGCTGGTACAATTTGGTTTTGTCGTCTTCTCGGCGGGGACTGGCAATATTTCACGGTGAAGATGCCCCGACATGGAATGATGAATGAGATCAGAACTAGTTTGAGAGTATGTACGTATGTTAGACGCGTTTTGTCGAAGACGTCTTCGCTGGCCATCGTGGGCAGTGCGTCTCCATGACACCTCACTGGCTGAACACACGCGGAATTTCCATGGCTGAAGCTTGCAAGAGGCGTTGGAAGCATGCAAATACATCACATTTACGGTGGACAAAACACAGTGCGTTGAGCCCCCCTTGGCCCACCGTAGGATATGACGAAGACAACGTTCGGGATTACCGGGGCTCCCATTGTCAAAAGACTTGCGCCAAACAGACTCAGCCGCAGAGGATTTATGTGTTCATTATGACTGCAGGAATCCTCAAAATATCTATTTTCTGCCCGCTTGTTTGGCGAAGAGAACTCGAGCTCCAAGTCGTACTTAGCGCGTAGTGGCGCTTTTATTACACTTAACTCCGGTCAATTGATCGGGCAGTCAAAACCGTGTTAATCGACACAGCCACCACTCCAAGGTTTTCTCCTTTTAAAGCTTCGTCCTTCTCGATTTCCCTCCACCCTCTTCCCCCTCTCCCTTGTTCTCTTCTCCCTTGAATTCAGCCCCGAGACTCTCTTTGCATTCACGAAACTTTCTTTCACGATGTTGTCGCTCATTGCTCTCTCCTCCGCCCTCCTCTCTGCGACCTATGTCTCTGCCCATGGCTTCGTCTCTAATGTACAAATCGGAGGAACATCCTATCCCGGTCAGTAACTCTCAAATTTTTCTACTTCCCTTAACTTATATTTGGTAGGCTGGGACCCGAACACCGACCCCTACTTCGGCCCTGTTGATAGAATTGTTCGCAAAGTAAGCTCACCATGCCATGCTTATAGTCTTGCATCGCTCACACTACGTTCAATAGATTCCTGACGACGGCCCAATTGAAGATGCATACAGCCCAGATCTTGCTTGCAACACCGGTGGTGCTGACGGTGCTAACACTGTCGCAGGTATGTGCCTGTCTGGAAGCATCTCGACGTGTCTGATGGCCTGTATGTTTCAGACATTAACGCTGGCGGCGATATTTCCTTCACATGGAATGTGGTAAGTTCGCAGCTCACCTCCATGCTCTACACTATTCTAACTCCCCTGTCTAGTGGCCTGATGGTAAGACCCTTCCTATCCAACCCAATGACACGCTTCGACCATCTCCTTTCCAGACCACAAGGGCCCGATCACAATCATGATGGCTGACTGCAACGGAGACTGCACAACTTTCTCTGCTAATGGCGCCAAGTGGTTCAAGATCGACCAAATGGGTTACTCCAATGGCCAATGGGCCACTGACAAGATGATTGCCCAAGGCAAGACATGGACATCCACGATTCCTTCCGAATTGTCCAATGGTCAATATGTGAGGAATCATACTTTGTCGAGTTCTTTTTTCATTTGTTGACCCGCGANTTTTTGCAGTTGGTCAGAATGGATATGTTCGTGCCTTGGTTCATGTTCTCATGACCGCATTCTGATCTTTCTTGAATAGTGTTGCTTTACACAGTACCGGGAATCCTCAGTGGTATCCTAGTTGCGCGTAAGTCTTATTGGTAGTCCTCGGGGATCTTTCTTTGACACTTCGGAATATAGTCAAGTCAATGTCAAGAACGGTGGTGGTAAAACTCCATCTGGAAACGACCTGGCCAACATCCCCGGTATCTACGAGGGTATGGCGACTTCTGTTTGAATGTAGGATCCTTCCTGACTCTACAATTTTTAGGCTTCGAATGGATTGACATCTGGGGCACTGGCGATTTTGCCAAATTCAAGGTTGCCGGACCTTCTGTAGTTTCCTTTGCTGCCTCCAGCGGTGGAAGCGGCCAGGGATCCTCCGGTAATGMCGAAGAATCCTCCTCCTCTTCAGARTACACCTCTACCTCCCGCTCTGCCGCTAACAACGGGTCCAACCAAACCCCTACTATCACGTCGGATGCTCCCGCTGAAACCGCCGATTCAGAACCCTCGTCCACTGGTTCGTGCCGCAGGAGAAAGAGGTCGACCTCTCTGAAGTCCAAGCGTCTTCACCAGAAGAGAGGCAGCCACTTCGATCGTTTGGCTCGGCACGCATCCCACTAAACCTCCCTCCCTTCCCCCTCCCGTCCTTGTACATAACTGTCCTTTGTGAGTACATATTCTACCCCCGTAGATTTTATACCTCTTAAAGCGACAGTGCCTTTTATAGCCTCGCTCTCCCGCTCTCTTCCTTAGTTTTCTCTTATTTTTTATTTGCTATTGTTACCGCTCTTCTTTACTGGCAGCTAGTCAGTTCTAATCAACGACTGCAAGTCCTGCCTGCCCCCTGCGCGCACGTCCATGAATTGATGTTCTATGGAATGTCCTCCACCTTTTATGTTTTGTTATCCCGGCGAGATCCTGGATGGAAGTGTTTGCATCCCAGAGGTGTATATACTTGAGAGCCATGTTTTATATGAGTGCTTGTAGTACACTATGAAAACCTTTTTACGCGATGTGGTTGAGGGACGAGCGGGACTTCTTTGGGTAGTTGCCCCWRCAAAGGTGCGSCTACATACGTTCTACTTGAATTGTTTCCATTGTCTTTCGGCTTGTATCTACACAAGAGTGGGCCCGGTTTTGNNGGGCACTGTGCACTAGTTCATGTATGGTTTAGAGTCTACTCCCAATCGCTTGTGGCGGTTTGCAAGNCATGGTTGCTCTYAATTAAACTGGTAATCTCTAACTCATTATCAAGTGTCAGAGGTCCCAAAGCGACTGTCTTTTGTGATAAGATCGCCGTTGACTCGTTTGGGTGGTTCTGTTATATTATATGATTGTAAGTGACTTTMTCAGCGGAACTAGTAATCATATGAAGCATCCATTTCTCAATGATAATTTTTTCATGTCAAATATAAAGCTCGTAAGGTAGGCCGCGTGCAGTTACGGTTCACATCACCTGACGTGACATGACCGTGACTGCGCCAAAGTTGTTCTAGTTTACTTCTTGCCTTCGTACTACGATAACGAATTAATATTTGGCCTAACGGCGCTTGGGGCTCTCGAGATAATCCTCCCAAAATATCTTTCAAGCAAAAATCAAGACTATACATTTGAATTTGGAGAACTAGATACTGTTTCACTCAACAAGAATCCGAATCATCATCCTGACCCTGCTGCGCCTGGTTTTCTGGACCCACCAACATCTCGCTTCACCATGCAACATTCTCAAGGACCATCTAAATCAAGTTTCCATACATTTCTGGACCCCTGGCGGAATACTTAATTGGTGTACCTGGTAATATGCGGGCTATAGAACACTGTATGCAACTTACTGGACTCATTTATCTCAACGGTGCAGCCTCGACTTGCAGAATGTTACCATTATGGATGGAACACATCCATCCCTATCAAATCTATGTGAAGGTAAGTTTTATTCTGAGTCCCTGTGGCTTTTATTCATTGATCCTCAGGTATTCGCGACGTGCTTTGATGCATATAGGAAAAGTCTGAATGGAGAGCAGGCAGCGTGGGCGGCAAAGAAGTATCATGGGCACCGCACCCTTCCCAATTCAATCCTAAATATATTCTTAAAAGGGCCCTAAACTTGTATTACTTATATATCACGATGAATATGCTTTTCTTATCCTGGTGATACTTAAAAAGATGATTTTTGCACATAAAATACTATCTACATTATGAGTACTACATGGAATAAGTTCTGGATGAAACCTCAACTAGCTATATACCTTCTCTCCACTGCCCCAAGCGCCGTTTTACGATTTCGGAAGGCCTTTCGTTATTAGGAGCAACGGGAGGCTGTTGGGGTGTCTGTCACGCTTTTGCACGTGATGTGAACCGTAACTGCACGCGGCCTACCTTATCTCTCTGGGGGCGTCCGGGGTGCGCGATCGTCGTTGATCCGGGAAGCAGACTGGCAAAGTCTCGTCAAAAGCAAGGGTAGTTTACAGTCATTATTGCTGAGGTGGGGAAACAGACGATGCCAAAATAATAAAATACACTGGAGGTAAGTAGCAAAGACGAGCGAATGGTGGTGAGTAAAACGGGATGCGTGCATGCAACAAGGAAATAATTAGAGCGGAAAACATCTATTTTCGCGAATAAAGAAAGAGTGCATTAGTATGTATGAGTCTAGAGCTTCCACCGCTGAGCGATCTCCTCGTCTTTAAAGACCTCCTTGAGCACTTCAGAGACTTCCTCGACGTAGACAAATCGGATGCCAGTCTTCACGCTCTCAGGGACGTTCTCCTCGATGTCGGCGCGATTTGCGGCAGGTGCAATGATGGTCTTGATCCCTGCCCGGTGAGCAGCAAGGATCTTTTCTTTCAGACCGCCAACAGGAAGAACCTGCCCGACGAGGGATATCTCTCCTGTCATAGCTACAACATCATATCTATTAGTATCCCGCTCAAGTTAGGAAGACAAAGGACCCACCAATATCAGGGTTCACCCTCGTTTTCGTGAACAAGCTCACAAATGCAGTTAAGATTGCCGTACCCGCACTGGGGCCTTCCTTCCCGATACTACCCTCCGGCATGTGCACATGTACATCTCTAGTCGTTAACACCTCTTGATCCTCCTTCTCTGTGATCCCCAACTCAACCCCATGGGCCTTCACCCATGTCAAAGCAATCTGAGCACTCTCCCTGATAACCTCTCCCAGTTTACCTGTGAGTTGCAGGGAGCCCTTGCCTGGCGTGCTCATGGCTTCGATAGGCATGACAGCTCCAGAGCCATTGCCGAGGTATCCGAGCCCGGTGGAAACACCGGGAGGGGGAGCGTGTGTGTACATGCGATCCTTTTGGTACACGGGTGGGCCAACGAAGTCCTTCAAACTGTCAGGCGTGATGTGCAAGCTCACACTCGAGGGGATTGGTAGAGGTGGACGTTCAATAGTTGTCACAGTTTTTCGTTCAGATTCGTGCTCAGTAGAAGTGGCCGTAGCTTCCGACGATGGTTCATTGGAAGGAGCTGACTGAGATTCAACAGTTGTAGTGGCGGTGGGCTCCTGGTCGACAGCGAGAGCAGATGTAGGCGCTTTCTCTTCGATAGCGGTTGGCTCGGGGAACACATCCTCTCCAAGGTCCTGGACGACCTTCAGAGCCGCTTTGCGATATATCTATACATTGTGAGTGAGCAAACATATCATCAAGTTCAAGAACAGTGCCAAACCTTGTCAATGTGCTTCTTGAGGTTACGCACACCACTCTCTCTACAGTAGTACTTGATCAGGACGTCAACTGCTTCGGGCTCTAGAACAACATCCGCATCCTTCAACCCACTCGCCTCCTTGGCCTGTGGTCCAAGATACCTAGAGGCGATCATTGCCTTTTCCTCCGAGACGTATCCAGAGACCTCCAATACTTCCATACGGTCAAGCAAGGGCGCTGGGATGGTGTCAAGATTGTTTGCAGTGCAGACAAACAGGACACGCGACAGGTCAACAGGGACATCCATACTGAAAACTAATTAGTTCAGTGAACTATAGCCAAGGAAAATCACGAACTAGTGGTCTAAGAAACTGTTGTTTTGCTCAGGATCTAGCATCTCAAGAAGAGCACTCGCAGGGTCTCCATTGATACCTCGACCAATCTTGTCCACTTCGTCAATGAGCACGAGCGGGTTCTCTGTTCCAACGCGCTTTAGAGCCTGAATGATCTTCCCTGGGAGCGCACTAGATGATCCATTGATCAGGGTTACAACTCATTCAAGACCGGCCACTCAACTTACCCAACGTAAGTTCTCCTGTGACCTTTGATCTCTGCAACGTCCGTGAGTCCTCCAACGCTGAATCTGAAGAACTGCCTATTCAATGCCCGCGATATGGACTTTCCAATGCTGGTCTTTCCTACTCCAGGAGGGCCAACGAGACAGATAATCTTGCCTTGGACCGTCCCACGAAGCTTGCCGACTGCGAGGAATTCAAGGATACGATCCTTGACGTCTTTGAGACCGTAGTGATCCTCGTCCAGTACCTTGGTCGCATGGGTTATTGAGTAGTTCTCTGGAGAGTGCTGGCCCCAGGGTATCTGTTGAGAATCTACAGTCAGTGGTATACGAGCGCCCGAGAAGGGTAGACAGACCTGAGTCAACCACTCCAGATAATTCCTTGTAACGTTCGCCTCGGAAGCAGCAGGCTCAAGCCCCGCAAGCTTGCTCAGCTCCTCGTCAAAGACCTTGCGAACACCCTCAGGCATCTTCAAGGTGGCTGCCCGTTCCTTGAACTTCTCGAGCAATTTATCCTTGCCGTCAGACTCCATCCCAAGCTCTTTCTTGATTCCCTTGAGCTGCTCCATGAGATAATACTCCCTCTGTCGCTTTGCAATCTTGCTGTCCACATCCCTTGAGAGCTTGCTCTGCAACTGAGCGTTGATGAGCTCCTTCTTGAGAACTAACAGCGCCTTGCTCAACCGCTCCTTCACAACCAACGTTTCCAAAACCTCCTGGAGCTCCCCAACTTCACCAGTCGATACTGCAGCGGCAAAGTCGGCCAACTTGTCGGGCTCGTCAAAGACGTTCGAGGCAACCTGATTGATAGAGAAGTTGGTTATTTGGTCCCGGAAGAGAGGATTGAGCTGGGCTATATCCTTAAAGACAGAGACTATCTCGGACATGAAGGCGCGAATGTGCTGGTCATCCTTCTGGTACGGTTGCGTCTGTAAGTTTTSGACCGAGACTATGGAGATATTGTGGTTGTGCAAGAAGGACGTTTGTACTGGACCTGGTGCTAGGTTAGAGAATAAATTCAAGTACGATGTTTGGGATTCTTACCGGGTGGTGGTGTCGCGGGCGGGGTGACAGTCTGCGCGTCTTCAGCTTCCGGGAGAACTAATCCTCCAGCCTTGACGAGTTCTGTCATGCGAATCCGACGATGTGGGTACAGGACTGCAGTCAGCGCACCCTCTTTGTCTTCTCCAGAATTAGCAGCAAACACGCTAGTGATTTGTGCAAACACCCCAACATCGTGTACCGAGTTCATGTCCGTGATAATGTCACTGTCCGTGTTCTCGTCCTTTAGCAGGAATGCACCGAGATAAGGTTGACCACGCTTCATCATATCCTTGATGGCAGCTACAACTTGTGGATTCCGGACGACAACAGCCTTGTAAAAACCTGGAAAGAGTGGACGGCGAGCGATGGGTAGTGCCAGAACCTGTGGGTAGACCTCTGGAACAGATTGTTTTGCAATAGACCCTGGATTAGACGGTGGAATATCTGACGGTGGTGGTGGTGGCGGCGGCGGAGAGGATAGTGACGATGAACTATCTTCACTTTCTGTACTAGAAGAAGACTCTTCCGAGCTAGATTCTTCTTCACTTTTCCCTTCGTCRTCTTCCTGTTCCTGCGGCTTATCCTCTTCGGAATCCTCCTCCTCTTTAGCAGGGTCTCTTGGCTGCTGTTTGGAGTTTATCCATCGAGGGTAATCCAAAGATGCAGACTTTCGTAAGAAAGCGGGTGAAGAAACAGAGAATGTGCGGTTATTGACTGATTCGGAAAGCCTCCAGAGGTATAGGCTCCGTCGTTGGCATACATGGCGAGCACATGCAGCTGGCACGCCCGTGGATAATCCCCTCCCTAGCCAGCTCATGAAAGTTAAGGGAGAGAAGGTACGTGTTGTTTATGCGCCAAAATTACCAATCTGTCATCGACAGGAACCCCGGTCCGAAGAACGCGCCACATTCTCGGCAGAAATTGCCAGAAAACACGCAAAAACTTTAAGAGGCGAAGCTCGAATCCTTAACTTACCTGTAAGTACATTGAAAATATATCTCTACGTAGCGTAGGGAATGGGTTTGTCATTTGTCTTGAACTCCGAGTCGGGTCGTCGAATACTAAGGATCGAGGCTGCTGCATTGGTAATATTCTTGCATTCCGAAAAAAAATCCAGACTCACCAATGACCACTAAGTACTGGTTCTTAAACTAAATCATTTGGTCCCAGCTTCTTCCCCGCCATGATTTTGGTCCAAAGATATGGGAATTCCGCGTCGTGTGACACAGCGCCACAACGCAACTTACTCAACTGCAGTCTGTATCTGGTCTATATCATGTCTATTAATCGACAGTAGCTTTCAAATATACGCAAAATTTGGCGACTAGCCCGACATACAATCCATCTATGGATGGCCCATCGTCAGCAGAAGCTGGGTTGGAATCCTCGAGTTACATTCAAGTTTGTTCTATGGATCAGGCTATAAAAAGTATCAAGGCAACTATTGTAAAACATGTCTGTGTAGTAGTTATACAGAGGTAAGGTGCGAAGTGAAGTCCGGAAGTGCAATGCAAATGGAGTCGATGTGATAATACTTTAGTGTCTGTGTGAGCGAGAATGTGAATGCAGTGAGGATGTGATCTAAGCCAGAAGGGGTTGGTTGAGAGACTGTGAGTATGTGGTAAAAAGCTAATGGTCTGGATTGCAAGTCATGGTTAGGGCCCGGGCAGAATCAATTTGCAAATACACACAAAAAACTCACGGAAGAGGACTAGTCTAGAACCAAGTCATGCTATACAGTCTTTACGCCTCTCAGGAGAATCTCCTCCATATGGCCAGTTAGAGAAATCTGGAACGTCTACTGTGCACTGGTTGTTTACCGGAGGATTGTATCTGTGAGATAAAAGTATAAGTTAGTCACGAAACGTCATTCCAGCCTTCCTGACAACGTACAAGCATTCGACGCTCTCTTCAGCTACAAGAAAGAGTTGATAAAACGTGTAGAGAAGCCACCTCTTTGTTTCTACTTTGCGAATACGCGCGTGGGCTCCGATAAGTGAATGGAAGGTTAAAGCTTCAGCCCAGGACTGCTCTGAAGAAGGATCTGGAAGATAGACTGTGGCGAGTTGCTTTGCGAGCAAACTGGCAAGAACAAGATCGCTTTTCACAAGGTGCAAAGTAACATCCCTGAAATATACCTGTTTGTCCAAAAAAGTGGTTTAGTCGCGTCGCTACTCGTTTTTAAGCCATAAATTCACTTACACTTCCCGGGGCAGCACCAAATTCAGAACTGCTCCAGTGTTTCCCTATCATTTCAAAAGCACGGGCTATTTCTTTTCTTCCTTCCTCCGCGAATTCGTGTATATTTTCCTTCCATTCATCCATTCCCTCGCGTGTGAAAGGGGGTAAAAGATCATAGAGAAAACTATCACTCTTGATAAACTCCTGAAGATCCAGATTTACGCCCCGGTCTAGTGTGTATGAAGACATGCCAACTCGTAGTAGTCCAGGTGAGGGGTGAAGACAAGCAGAAAAAAAGTTACATAAACCTGTCAAGAAAGTGAAGAGGTGGAAGGAGCCGAGCAAGTTGAGACGCATCGGCGCCTCACAATACAATTCTTTTCAAAGTCTTACGCTCCGCATCAAATGCGGCGTCGGGCACCTCCTCAGACATCTAAGAGTCTCAAATGTAAATACTCGGATACCAGGAGAAAATAGAGGGGAAAAATAACAAGAAGACCACTTCAATCGTCTGGTCTTACTTTGTTGATTCAAAGGAAAAGGACGAGTTCAGTGACCACTATTGACATGGGTGGCAGCTACTTGAAGGGGTGCAAGTATTTCTCTAATGAGGTCGGTAACTAGACCAACAATCTAATCATACACCGCAACAGGTAAGATTCTGCACGAGGGTGACTACTCTTCCAATAATGTCAGGCAGGATTCAGGCAGTATGGCAGCCCCGCTACCTCTCGTGTCCTGCGTCACCACCATCCTGGGGGGAAGGGGAAACCCTCTTATGGATCCGGAAAAACACTATATAGTCATCTAATTCATCTACAATCCAGCGAAGTGAGCCATTGACTATCACTTACTTTACTCTCCCCCTGGTAATTTCGTCCATATCCTGTTCCGTTCATTTCAGCGAGGTATCTCATCGGGATACCTTTCGCGTTTGGAAAGATGGCTTGGGAAAAAGGAAGAGTGGGCTACTGAGCTGGCTCGTTTCTTGGGGAAGGGCTTTGCACCGAAGAGTAAATGATTGGGGTGGGGTGAACACCGTCTTTGAAATTGTACATGGAGGCGGAAGATACTCTGAATCAAGCGGCTCCGATGTAGTTGGCAACAACCAGTGGAGACTGGACGGACCGCACAACTCCTCCACTGTTTTCCGAGTTCTTTCAAATTGACGTGTTGTACAACACGGCACCCGCCCCGATTTACCAGCATCACTCACTGGTACCTTTATCTTCCCCACATGTACCTCATGGTATATGAAGTTAGTAAATTGAGTCTGATAGTTTCTCTTTCTCCCGCTCGAGATTCCCGTCTTCGTCCATGATGGCGAAGCAGCAGTTCCTGCGAAGAAAACACAGGTAGTCAGGTTCCGTGCTAGAGGAAATAAGCCAAGATCACACACACAAGATAAACTCTGAATCTGTGTGGTCCTCATAGATATCAATCTCATTGGCGCCACAACCGACCAAGCCGCTGTCTCCCGACTTCTAGCAAACTTGTTTGACAATTAAAACGTTCCAAAACGCTCCTTCAACTGCTAGATCAGAAAAATAAAAGGTATTCCGCCCAAGTTGAAACTGTACGTGACTTGAATTCTTCGGCCCTTGGCGGCCAAATCCAGCGCGAATGTTGTTAACGACGAGTGCGCGCACATCCCCGCGTCTAGGACTTCAGATGCATACCAAGGATACATACCGTCAAATCCACCCTATACTAGCTCTTCAATTCAGCACATCATATTTTGCCAATGATAGTGGAGTGCCGCAACCTCTGTAAGGTCCACGGCTGCTTACTCAGCTTACCGCCACCAAATTAGTGTCCGATGCCTCTGCGTTCCGACTCAGGTTACTTAGATTAGGTGTTTTGCTACCCTCTGTATCGGACTGTGCTCTAATTTAATGGTAACAGATATGAAGTAAATTCTGCTGTTAGCCAGGGTAGATAACCTGTTAAATCAAGATCAAAAGATGCAATTCAGTAAGTGAGGCAAGTTACAGCCAGTCATCA
>LBLO01000223.1:0-37286 GCA_004354395.1 Chondrostereum purpureum
GCATCGAAGAAGGATTGTCCTGAGTAATACCCGTACTATATCATAAGCATTCGTTAAAATAGTTATCGCAGAGAGAAGCCAGAGCAGCAGCATATTCNAAAAGATGAAAGAATGGTGGAGTTTTGTGGGAGGCCCCAGACCCAAAAATCAGATGAAGGGGGGATTAAGCTGGATTAAGTCGCGACAGAATTGCTTCCGCAGTACCTACGTCATCATCCGGATCACCGGAAAGCTGCCGCTACGTCGTGTTCTCCACGCGCTGACCCTAAAACTACAACTTGAACTTCGCCACGACTCTCAAAACATGCAAGATCACTAAAATCGTGTTTCACAAGAGACCCAAACTCTGAGAAACACCGCCCAGATAATTAACAGCGTGCGCTGCCTATGGTTATGCACTTATTATCTCGCAGTGCCAAAATGTACCTAATGGGCGAACTAGTTCAATATTCAACTTGGGCTCGACACGCATAAGATCTTCCTTGCAGTAACATGTAATGGACCGGGTGTAGCAATGGCATATCAGGGACTAAATAACCAAATATTTGCTGTTCACGAATGATAGGAAGACGGAATCATATAAGGACCCCTTTGTAGGTGCGTTCCCCTCTGGCGATTGCCTAGATAACATTTCCATCTGTTTGAACTAGGTGAGGATCAATGTGGTCAAAAGAGTCGTTTACAATCGGAAGAACATGCATTGGTACAAATCAGTAGGAGGAATTTCGGGTATGGTAGCAAAACCAGGGGCACAAGTGATAACTAGCATAGTCCATACACACATCGCGGCCGATGTCAAAGCCTGAGGTTTCTTCGAGTGCAATGAAAGGGTCAGACAAAGTTGAGGCCTAGCCTTCGCAGCTCGAAGATCACCCCTGGATGTACCCTGGTGAAGCTGGAGATTATCTTGCTAACTTCTGCGTCGACTGACCACGGTGGTGGTGGAGAGAATTCACTTTTCTCTTGAGCAATGAATATCTTTATCTTTTGGCTGAGGGTTCTCCTCTGACCTCTAGCCTTTTTTCCTTTCACAAGCAGTCTGTTCCAGGCTTTGAGCCATTTGCATAAAGTCGAAGGGAAAGCTTTCGGACGAGCTTCATGTTTCAGGGGATGGGGAACAATGAGTACTTTTGTGGATGCCAGGATCGGACCAGGGTTGGCTGGTACGAGAGAAGGAGGCATAATTTCGTTGGCCAAATGAAAAGCCTCAGAGTCCCAACTCTTGCGCGAAAAACCATTGAATGAGGYGGTTTGCGAGGTCTTTCGGGGGAAGTARACTTCAAGTCCGAGACGNCTCCAAGCTTCTGCTGAGCTCTGRTTACCCACCCCTTTCATCCTGCAAAACCTTTCTGCCTGATCCCTCGCTACTTTTTCGATCTTATCACTGAACATCTTGCGGTGGGGCCCAGACGGAGTCCCCTCAAGTGGTTCACAGAATGCCTTGCAAGCGAGCATCATCTTGATATCTCGTGCGTCGGTTTTCTGTCCATCCGCATCATGGACACGCTGATGATCATCCCATTCCTGAAGTTTTTGAGCCAGAATGATGGAGAATGGAAGAAGAGGGAAACCATCCACTTCAACAAGAACATTGAGAGGAAGATGGTAGANGGCTGTGTCCTCCTGCGCCACAAGTATATTGACGCGACGCTTTCCAAATGCAGGATGGTGATAGAAGAGATCAGTCGTACGTTCTTCCAAGATAAAGCTGCGATTTTGGTCAATGAAAAGGACCTTCAGGTCGTTCACATCAATTTTGCAACCTGGGGAAGGAAAAACCACTACTTCGACCATCTATGAGGCAAATCGTCAGTCGAAGGGTTACCAAGTGGTACTAGAGAAAGGAAAACTTACAGATGGTTTCGTCGCCCCTCCATAGAGAGAACACGCCAAGGCGCCACCAATTGCACAGTGATACTTTTGGCTTGTCAGAATACCAACCGTTTCTCGTGAAGCAACCTTTATCACATCGTTTCCGTCACTATGTTTACGTGGGAAACAAGCTGCTGGTATCATTCCAATGGGATCTGATTCCAGCACCTCATCTTCCGCCATGTACCGAATGGCTTTGCTGCCAGGAGCCACCACAAGCCGAGGAAGGCTGGCCGGAGACACATCGAGGGTCACTGGCCCAACATCCTCCAAGAGCGGGGCACTAGCAGCAAAGACATGGGAACGCAAACTCTCCTCCAATTCAGGATGCGCAGCGACGAATTTAGACGCCAGCCCATCCATTTCGGCAGCTTGAGTAAACACTGGAATTTCAGAGGCCACAAAGGATGGGATAGATGATATCCTTCCAATAAAACTGCTGACCGCCTCAGCAGAGTACCTCTTTGCTGAACCTTGATTCGCGTGATCCCAAGTCTGCAGGAGATCATATAGAATCAACTTGGATGGGGCGAGAGGAAGATCCTTGTTAATGAATAGATCAGGAACGAGGACGCTCGCTGGTCGCGATGAGAGATAGTAGGTAGATTTGAGAAAGATGCGAAATTTCATTCTCCCTACATTTTGAGCAAGCTCAGGCTCAAAGTGAGTATAGATGAGACAATGAGCATCCTTTGGTTGTTGTTTGAACCCCTTGTGACGAGAGGTGAGATCCGCGACGAGTTGTTGCAGCGATCGATGTTGGCCAGAGTCCAAAGCCACAAATATGGTCCATTTCTATGATTCCATCCGCCGTTAGCTGTTGTACGACATCCGCAAAGTGAATTGTCGTACTTGAGGTGGCGCTGTAGGCTCTGCAATACCAAGTACGAATCTGGCTACAGAGCCTGAGAGGCCAACATAACTCGTGTGTTTGCGTATTTTCTCCACCACAGCCTTAATAGCAGAGAGCGTAAGAAATATTTTGGCTTGCTTTGGCCCAAACTGGGATATTGCGAAGGTCATGTTGGTAGACTCTGAATCTCTCCGCACGGATCCCAGGACGTTCTCTCTGGGTTGCTCTGTCTTGGGAGACATCGATATGGGAAATGTAGGTGGGCGCCTAAACTAGAGTTGGGTGCTGTTAGGTGGTCAACTGAGTCCACGTGTATGAGCACTTTAGCTTCTAAATTCTAACTCTCACCCTATTGAGTGCCACACGGTCATTTGCAATTGCAATCACGATAACTCACCCCTATAAAGCCCTATTTCTGTAGATGATAGATTTATCATTCCCATTTCGTTCCCCGCGATAACTTTGTGTGGCGCATTTCGTTGTAAAGAGCCTTGCATACATCCTTCAGTTGCCCTTCAAGTATACTTATACAGGCACAGCATAGTAGTATATGTCCTTTTTTTTTTTTTTTTTTTTTTCGTTCCTCTGGACGTTGCAATGTCCCCTTCGGAAGCCTTTTCTCTTGCCGAATGCGCGTCATTTGCTGGATTCATTGCCGCCATGGACGCCGTCGTTGATGGACTCAAACAAGGAGAGGAGAGGAATAACATTCGCAGAGTCCTAGTGTGGCTCCAGCTTCTTCGTAAAATCCACATTCATGGAGGCGGTGCTCGCTTCAAGACTCGATCGAATACGGTGGACCCCCTGCACAAGGCGCTTGCACTAGACACCTACATCTCCTCCAGTGCACTATATCTCCTTCGAACTGTAAGAGTGCTGTGGGTTCCACAAATATACAGCTGGTTGAAATATTGCACCTAGCATCTTTCGGGAGATAATCCGACTGGACAGGATCATCTTAACTTTGTGAAAACAATATTCCTTAGCATCCGTACTATTGGCACATTCTCCAGCGAATGTAACATCAATCGTGAGATAGGACAGCTCCTGTTGGACCAAAATTGGGACCCAGCAGTCTGCATCTGTACCCATATGAAGTCCTGTCCATCCACTCAAGACGAATGTCCATGTCGAAACCCTACTTTGACGTTCCGCTTGCTCTTGAAACCCAACCCGAGCCTCTCTGCTTCGATTGTCCAATATTCTAAAGAACTTATAAAGTCACTTATAATTCCCGACACTAATTACTATTACTTTGTCTGTTGGAACGGACAGAACTATCGTCCCGGCCAGCAAGTACATGCAGCCGGGGCTGTCAAACAATTTACCATGGACCCATTGATTACTAGGACCCGGCTGGTGAGTAGTCTGGGGGCCTTGTTCCTGCTATCACTAATACCTTGGTATAAGGATTCCATGTTCCCTATGGGCCCCAATATAATTCTGGGGGAATCATGTCAGACCTTGTCAGTGACAGCTCCCTTGGATGACCTTATGAACAAGGTCTGAGCGTCCTAAAACACCACACATCTTATTCCTGATTTTCCTCGCAGGTAGCCCTTGGCGGTGTTGCTAAGGATGCTGATGATGATATGGACATTGATCCTCCGGTTATGGGAATGGATGTCGACGAGCAACAGCCCGTAAAGGAGATTCCGGTGCGTTTTTACGGTTAGACTCTTATCTCTAGGAAGTTGATACTCATAGCGGGAGAAGAAAATACTTAATGGTCCTGAGTCCAACAGCGTGGACCTTGACTCCCCAGGTCTAGAATCAATCCATAGTTTCAATATGGATCTCATAAAGGACATTGCAGTAGGTTGGTATATCTTCCCAGGAACTGAATACTCACAGTTCGACATAGAGAGGAGAAGATAGTTTTGACACTGATCAGTCTACCCCTTCACGCACTCAAAAGCGTAAATTGGGTGGCCCCGACGCCAACAGGGGAGACATAGTATGTATCATGGCACCTTTTAGGATAATCAATTTCTTGAATGAAGTTAGGTTAATGGCCGTAAGAAGAGGCAGAAACCTTTGAAGCAGAACGACCAGCCAGACTCTGTAGGCACTCCACTTCCCATTAGAAGATATTTCTAATTCAGTCATGACAGGCGTTGGAAACCAAGAAGAGAAAAAAGGAACCGATCCAACACTTTATTGATCCGAAAGATTTGGTGCGCCAACTGAAGGCTGAAGAGGCTGTATAATCCGTTTTCCCCCGTCATATTGATGTTTTCTCATGGCTTTTATCTGGTTTTAGGACCACCAGAAGGATTCTGACTGAACACTCATCGAGGCTGATCGCATCCGTAAGACTGCATTCTATTTCATCTTTGACATCTTTCCCTGACTTTACCTTTTCCTTTCTGTATACTACATTACTATTACTTTAATTGAAGTGTAAGTAGTCATCATGCTCGTGGATACCTCCCAATGCCATCACCTCCTGATGTGATAATTCAACGGTTCTGCGAGAGAAGCTCACAGGATGGCGAAATTGAAGATGGACTCTTCACACTTGAACCCTGAGGGGGAGGCTCCGTCTTTTGCTGTCCAGATATTTACCACAGCGTTCGCTCTCAAGGTACTGCTGGCTTGCGCCCAAATGGATGATCATGATCAACATAGAAATTACCCTCGAATAAGAGGTAAGGTTTTTTTTGCGTCAATTTGTTGTCCCCATTGTGTAACTACGTACATACGGTAGGGAATATACTACGTGCTGGTAATTCTACATACTTTATTTAAGTGTCCGTTTCGTCAGAGTGAGCTACTGGGCAACAGCGTGAGCTAGGGAAGGCACCCGTGAAACGGATGCGGACAGGAAGCTAAAAAGAAAGGGTATAGGCACAGGTTTGCCTTTGGTTGGGACAGTGTAGATTGGCTACACGAGGTTGTATGGTATGGTTTGAGGGTTAACACATCCTCGCAGTCCGACCGATCAATCAGATCTGCTGAGTGGTATATGGGACGAGGGTCTCGGGGGATTATAAATGTTTATCGTATTATGGCGTTATGAGTATTCCTCTAGTTGTCTTCCTCTTCCTCGGTGCTGGGTAACTCTAGGTCTGGGATGTGGGTGAATGTATGCTTAAATAAGAGGTAAGGTTTGTGCGAGTAGACAGGGCAAGTACGATGGGAAGAATTGATGGTAAGAGGAGCATGCCAGAGAATTTATCCGTCGATGAGTGGTCAGAGATCTTGTGGTATCCGGCGCACACGATCTAACTTCGGGAATATAAGTGTTGTTGTTGTTGTTGTTGTTGTTGTTGTTGTTGTTGGAGCGGGTATCACGGTCCCTCCCAGAACTCACCCCCAATAAAAAACCTTACCCCAGCTTGCGCAAGGTACTGTGGCCACCCGCTGCCCGATTGGTTCGACTGATCCCTCCCCACTGACAAGAACTACCAAAGTTATCAACTCATCTATGCAGCAACATTGTAGTAAGTGAGGTTTGATGAAAGTCGTTCCAATTCAAACAGCACTAGATTAGTAAAACTAGTGTCTAAGATATTATTTGGTATCATTGTATTTGGTATAGATCCTTTAGAAAAGCTCCTCTAATATGGCGTTAAGACATCTATGGTATCGTAAATCTCCCCCACCTCGCGAAAATATCGAGAAATCCTGTTCAAGATGTATGACCATTTTGGCCGCGCCGGAAGTCTTAATGTGTCTGCTCCTCCCTGTGCCGTTTTCCATGGGAAACCTGGGACCTTCATATGTCCCGCACAAACACTCTTCGTAACTCTACCTATTGCTCCTCTTCCCACGCAAGCCTCATCCCCTACGGCCACCCCCAGCTCCGGCATAACCGATCCTCTCATTCGTCGAATGGGTGGCTGCGACTGGAATCGTAGTCGAGTTTCTTATGACAGCATTTACCGTTGAAAAATAAAAACCCTCAGGTTTTACTGGGGAGGTGTGGGGTGTGAGCTTCAGGTCGAGCGCAAGAATATCTAGGTGAAAATCAGTCTTCAGATAGAGCAGATGTGGGTAACATTAAAGCTCTAGAGGTTCTGGATTTTTGCCATAATGCTTCTCAGCCTCCAGGATAGCGGGGCTCCAGCGCAATAGTATTCGGTTCCCCAACTGCGTAACGGAAATTTCGATTGTTATGGGTTGTAATAATAAGACTTAGTAATGGCCCACGTATTTCTATAAATCCCTTAATTCCATAGTGGCCCAAATTGTATAGCCATTAGTCTGTTTCTATACCATAAAAGATACATATGTAGGCACTGACCTAATAATTTTCTAACATAGATACTTACTGAGAGTAAAGAGTAATTTACTACAAGAGATGGAATCACCAAAGGTTCCGGGACCGGAGTTACATCTATGTCGTTGAAATTTTATACTACTATGATTTACCCAGAGTTTCAAAACAATTTGAAGGTCCGTTGCAAAACAGCACATCCACGGCTAATATTGCTCTCCGGATGGTCCGGAATACAATTGTATATGCGTACTATCTCTGTCTGATTTTTGGGGCCCATAATCTGTTCAGGGAGAGGAGCTCGAGCCAAATTTTTCGAAAGTCCCTGGGACAGGCTGGGAGTTTCAAAATTTGTCACACATCAGTCACGATCAACAGTGATCCTTACTTCGGCACTCAGCCAAATCCCAACCTCGGCGATCATTCTCTGACCGAATATTGCAGAGTGCCATCAACATTTCCGAGCGGGACTTCAACTGTCAGAACCTGCGTGTCACGCCTCGCAGACCTCATTGCATTTCTTGCCTTCAAATGTCAGTATCCACATAGTAATTGCTGTTTGAGATTTGTATCATTCTCAATATTGTAATTAAATTTCCTGGGAGATTTTGAGCAGGCCCGTCCATGTTCAAACTCATATCACCATCAAAATCAAGGAGTAGTACCCAACTTCGAAAATCCTGAATATTTTTATTCCAGCTCTCTCTTCAAAAAAACTGGAGCAAACATATAAGATGTTTCTTAGCTTAAATTAATCTTTGGGAACGATTGGTCTACTGGACGTCGAGATAAAATTGGATTTTGAAACTCTCAGGGACTTTGAAAC
The DNA here is from genome assembly GCA_004354395.1 of Chondrostereum purpureum. Taxonomy (NCBI): domain Eukaryota; kingdom Fungi; phylum Basidiomycota; class Agaricomycetes; order Agaricales; family Cyphellaceae; genus Chondrostereum; species Chondrostereum purpureum. The sequence continues at coordinate 7,774 of LBLO01000223.1, forward strand.
TCTGGGATAGTATCACTGGGTGGGAGTTTAGAAACTTTTTAAAAACGGCTTCGGAAACATGATATTCAGTCAATTTTTGTCCTCGAAGCTCATAGAATAGGTACATTACCTTATTATCTTGAATTCTGTCTAGTCAAAATGAAGGAAAGTTGAGTAAATACATCAAAGAAACTCATACCGATTCTTGTGTATTCGGCAGTGGGGTCGGATTGATGGCGAATGGTGTGCTCCAACGGTAGTTAAAGCTCCGCCTGAATTGGAAGTAACCTCATCGTCACGCATTTGTTCAAAACCTTTCCATTCATCCTCTGGCCTTGACCACTCCCCAAATAATATTAGGAATCCAATTTAGTATGTGTAAAGTGTATTGTGAAATTTTCTGAGGGCAATTGCGTTTATATTAAACTAAGTAAACATACTATACACAAAATTCACACTATTTTGATGTCATGGAACGAGTTCTTCATCGTTTTTCCTTAAAAAAAGTGGAACCAACATTCAAACCACTGCAACAGATTATTCCGAACATTAAGTATGAAAGTATTCTTCGCCATTTAATATATCAGCCAGGTTCCGTAAAAGACAACAACAAGAACTGAGTTGTGCATCGTTGAGCTTCGAGGTCGCGGACGTTGAGGTTGCACTTTGAGGTCTGAGGTTTCTGACTCCGGTCCCGGAACATCGGCCCTTTGCGATTTTGGCGCCACCGTTTTCGAGGTATCCTTTGGTTTCCATCTCTTGCAGTAAATTACTCTTTACTCTCAGTACTGTGCTTTGCATACAGTAATTCCATGCGACTTTTTTTCGTCAGCGGTCCGAGAGCTCCGGTACCCAAAGAGGAGACAGGCCACCGGCGTTGTCTGATGACCTGAAAGAATGCATTGTACGCTGGCATCTTGAGGATGGCCTCCCATATCGTGAGATTCTTGATCTCGCAGGCTGCTCTCTCGGAGCTATTGCCAAAGTAATGGAGAACATGCGCACATTCGGAGAAGTTAATAACCCTGATAGTCAGCGTACTGGTCGCCCTCCACTATCATCGGATGCCGATTGCACATATCTAGGAAGTGATAAAATCGAATCCAACCTTCTACCTGGATGAAATCTAAACTCGACTTGAGGCTGTCCGTGGCATTCATCTATCTATCGCCACGATCTCACGCCTGCTGCGAAGTCTACAATTATCAAATAAAAGTGTTGAGAGGCATGCATCGGAAAGGAATGAGGAGCTGAGGGCGATCTCGGAGGGTGTCATGGGGCAGCCAGAGTATGATGATCCAGAGCTATTTGTCTTTCTGGACGAAAGTGCTGTCGAAAACCGCACATTCCAGCGAACCTCTGGATGGTCTGAAGTCAATACTCCTTGTGTATGCCGGGGAGCCTTTCTCCGTGGGCAGGGACATTTCATGCTTCCAGCACTCTCACTTCAAGGTGTTATAACCTTGGAGATCTTCGAGGGATCCGTTACAAAGGAGATGTTCTTAGAATTTGTTCGTAAAAGTGTTGTGCGTTCAATGGTGCATTTCATAGTTGAACTTTCTCCCTCTAGTTAGAGTCCTTTAGGCTCCAAAGCCGAATCCATTTCCTATGAAGCACAGTGTCATAATCCTTGATCATTGTAGTATTCACCATGATGCAGAGCTGCGAGAGATTATTGAGGAAGATTGTGGTATGTAAGCCCCTGTTCTCCAGAAGATATGGGCTCATTGACCTTACTCGTAAAAGTGCTGACTGCGTCAGCAGAATTCCTTGCTTGACTAAGAGTCCGTTTAGTAGAAATTTTGAATACTAGGAAAATAGTTTATTTTATTTTATATGAATAATGGCATGTTTGCAGTGGTTTTCGGGAGCGTTGCCGTAGATTTTTGATGTCGACTCGAAAATCACTGAGTCGAATAACTATAAGTTTTAGTATAAGAGGTATAGGTACATTGATCAAACGAAAATTTGTCAAAAATACCAGTGGCGGTGGCGAGAGCCAATAATCTAGCCAGTATCAAGGTTTGAAAGATCTATCTATCTATCTATAATAAGAAATGAGAGCTCCCCTGGGTTCTGTCTTATGACAAGACAAGATACCCCGCATGGAAGGAGACAAACTCGCTTATCAACACACAAGTGGCGTGGGGCGCTTCTCACAATTCTCGATGAATATTAGCTCTGTACTCGCACAATCCATAGGCAAGAGTATATTTTGGACTTCATGGACTAGAATGAGTACACAGAGCTGATAAAGCTCATATTGCAGTATAGTATAAGTAATACTGAAGAAGACACTGGAGTAGTGGGATGAGGCATGGTTTAAGGCAGATGTAGCCGATAGGATAGCTATCCCCACATGTAGTACATACTAGGAGATTCACCGCTTTCCAGGAATCTACCACGACCACCCTCTGAGAGTGTCTCAGGGTGTACGTTTCCAACACAGACAAGTTATTATGAGGTGTACATGTACCGGGCCTTACTCACATATTAGTATAACATCTATGGGGCTTGTGAATTGCGGATTCGCTGTACAGAAGAAATATAATGAAAATGTAAGTAGTCCCTACTGGAACAATAGTATGGGTTCAGTATCTGTGGAATAGAACTGGCGCTGTTATACTTCACTGTCACATGAATGGAGCAAGGAAGCTACTGACCGTACAACCAAAGGTCGCGATCGGGGGGTTTACAGAATTCATTTGACTTGCCATAGCATGCATTAAATACTACTGATGTAATCCCATAAACAGAACAATTGTCAATTGTGTCTTCTGTCTGTGTGGCGTATACTATAACCACTTTCATGAACACAAAATCACGTCGAGGAAGCCCGGAGCCGGCCGACCGAAGGTCGGCGGCGGAGGCGCGCGAGACCAGTTCAACATTTAGATAATACAGTAAGCTCTTCATTGAAGATATCTCAAATACGGAACAAATCCGTTCTCAGTCTGTTGCCTCCAGCTTCTCACATTCTGCGCCCGTGCATCGCACGGGCTGACTGCTAGTATAGGGAGAAATGTAGTCACAACTTCGGGAGTTGTTCGCTGTGGACAACTCAGGACCTGTGATACGACAGGCTAACACTGCTGAACTGGCGGAAAACTCATTTTCTCAATGTGTTGGCTCTAAATACCAAATTCGCGTGACCGTCTCTCATCCTGAATGCATTCGAGGTGAATAAACATATGTTCATATTGTCTTCACCATGATCTGTGTTGCCACCATAGTCATACTATCTCACCTCCTACTATCTCATCTCCTCCTCATCATTGTCAGAGCTAGCATTGCGCATCCCGATCATCCACAATACCCTCACTCCACGTACACGGAGAGGAGCCTTCAAAAACTACCGCGTGTATCTCGCGAAATGTTCGGCGCGATTCAACGTTCAATCACTGAAACACATTTCCCTTTGCTATTGACAAATTTGACCCATCGATTAAGGGTGTTGGGTAGGGCGGAACCTCTCCCGAGAACGTTCAACACTACATGCGGCGCCGTGTCCCCAGCATCCAGCAGATCGTCAGAAAAGTCAAAGATAGCCGCAAAACCAGCGACTGANGAGGGTATTTGTGATTGTAAATGTGCCGCGGGCAGGGTTGGGCCAGTTACAGATTGCATTGGAAGAGTTGGGGAGGGGAGGAGGAACTTGCAGCTCCTCATTTTGGCATCTAAAGGATTATTTGTATACGTATGTCCGAAATCGATACCAGTGAATTTGTTGAAGAGCTCCTTGACGCCTGGCCCTGACCATTTGACCCAGAGACATCTGGGGGCATTTATGGCGGCATGTCAGGGCTGTTGTTCAATTGGTTTAATAAACCTGCACTTTTTGGAAGGAAGGAGGTGGTTGCATGGGATTTCAGGATTGCAGGACAAATGATCAGAATGTTCCTGTGGCAGAGGCCTTCTTGATAAATCCTTCTTCTCAGATTGTAATGACAATACCAGTTTACTGTGCAGCTTTGAAAAGTTTAGAGATAGTGTTGATCCAGGCTTATCCAATGGCAGAGAATGGCGGCACTGGAGATGGTGTGTAACAAGTTTAGATTGTGAATTCATTTCAAGCTTCGTACACGTGTGAAATGGTTGCCAAAAGCTATTGTTTGTACCTATGTACGATAAAGGCGTTGCCTCCGGCACTTAGGACCTTGCTATGAAGGCGACGCCTCTGGCGCCTTTAACCTTGCTATTATTTAATAGAATTAGTGGTTAGTAGAGGAAGGATGGGAGCTGCCAGGCTCTTTGTTGCTCAGCGGAGCTGCGCTCAGTCAGTAACACAGCCACATTCGTGGACCGTAGTTACGAGTCCGATCACACTTCCAAGATAGCATGTTATTCAGGTCTGTATATTGTTTTGGATTAAACATTGGGATAAATAGTTTATTCATATACTTATACAAGTGTAAAAATGTATTTAATCCAGCCTTTAATAATATAATCATTCTAAAAATTTAATTCAGTGGTATATATAGATTGTGATAGACTTGACTTACCTGAATATCTTTTACACAAATTTGGATATGCTATTGAATAAGATTTGTGGGATAATTATATTGTACAATTTTGAATTTCATACATTTTTACACCTGGTGAAGTTTATGAATAATTTATTTACCCTAAATTCCAATCCAAAAATATATACAGACTTGAATAATATGCCACCTTGGAAGTGTCAAGGACGAGTCTTCCTCAGAGTGGGAAATGCTGGTAGCACAGCATATCCCTAGACAGGCAATTTCGCGTGGCTTTTCTGGCAGCGTGACCCCATCCGGTGATGTGTACTTCCCGTGACCTTCGATGCTACCTTCAAGAATTTATNAAACAGCCTGAGGTTAGACCGCCGGTTCATAAGTCTGTGTTAAGAATGGTTCTTGACTGCTCTGACGGTGATATGTGCTCCTGATATTCTAAAGCCACTAATTTACTGATAGTGATAAAGTTCCTCGTGGCGTGCATCCAACTCATGCTTTCGAGTCATCCTTCTCACATCCGCGACCTCCCTGCCTTCGATCTGAACTGCGAAATTCCTGTTGGTTCTGCAGTACTCGTTGGGAAGACCCTCGGCCTGCAGTTTGAAGACAGTATTGATGAAGGTACAGTCAAAAAACAACTTAACATCAATGGATTACAAAAAATATACGATTATTGGAGATTTCAAAGTATCTAATGAATGTACAATTATCGGGGGCTCAGAAGTAAATAGCAAATGTACTATGGGACTCTTTTGGATTGAATTTGATGATGACTAAGGGTGACGGACGAGTCCTGCCAGGCGCTAGCCTTGGCCCTCTGCCTTGCAAGTATTCTCTGATCCCCACCTTGTGAGGCGACTCGGTCACTCAGTCTTTGGTTTGTGAAGATATCACTAATGTCATTTTATCAGTACATTAACAACAAAAGCTGATTTAATGATTCATTTTAAAGCGAGGAAGAGAGCCCTGAGCGTGCAACTTAGAGGGATATTTCGGAGATGGAACGTGGTGTGATAAAGCAGTGCATCGTTATTTGTATGTAGTTGGGAATAGCTCCTTCCTATTAAGGGTCGATTAGCCCCCCCAGGGACCATTGCTTTTAGCAAGGTCATAGCAAGGTGATGTCGGACGCCAAGACACAATTATGGGAAAACGCTCCCCAAGTATTCCAGGTGTCAACCTTCTTTCAAACTCCGCATGCTACAAACATCACCAACAAGACCACAACAATGCACAAACTGATGACACCATACCGACTGGTTCGAGTCTAATCCCATTAGTGTTTCCTCCACAAGAGACTGTCAATGAGTCATCTCGCGAGCAAAATCCCAAATACTACGAGCGCGCGGGTGTGGGCCAGTGCAAAGCATGGCAAGTTCGAGGCTGAGGTTTCAAATAGAGAACAATATAGTTGATATTGTGCCGCCCCGTCAGTGTCAGTGAATGAGTGAAATGACATCATTGAATCCCAAAAACGTCGACATTTGGGATTCAATGATGTCAGAGTAATGAGGCACCGGGTAAGGAGTTTTAATAACCTCGGTCTGACCCAAATAAGCTATGAGTTCCCACGGAACCAAACAAGTACATCCCCAGTCGGATCTGAGGTGCACAGTGAGCCCAGGTAGGAAAGAACGAGTCTTCATACTTCAGCCTCGAAATTTCAAGGTCCCAATTCCCTTCCATGGATGATCAGGCAGGTCACAAAATAGATTACACCAGAGCAAGTTTCGGGTTGCTTTGCAGACTGTGGATATATGTAAAAACCTATCACATTGTATTAATTCAGACATGAGAAACATGGTACTCTACTTCCTAACTAAACAAATTACGAGGCTCAGAACATAGATGAAACGGAGACAAGAACAAAGAAGGCACACAAAGTGATGTCCAATTAAATAAAAAGAAAGCTAGATAGGAGGCAAGGGAACAAACGAAAGTTTATGGACAAATGGTTGTGGCCAGTCCACACATACAACTTTGATAACCAATCACGGACGTCGAGCCCGCTTGTTCTCGAGGCTCTCGGAATAAGCCCGAGCTTTGCGCTTAAGATGAAAGCACTGACCCTCATTAAGCCCAGTAAGCTCCTTGATACGTGAAACGGGCACAAGATCACTACCAGAATCTCCGGATCGTAACCTCCAGAGCTGATTGAGCAGCATCAATATCTGTCTTCGGAACATTTCGCGCAGTGCCAAAACGATCGAGGCAGATTGCGAGCTCCTCTTCAGGAAGGGGTGGTGAGGAGGCCCGAACATCAGCAGATAGATCAGGAGACAAGTCGCGAACACTAAAGGGGGCTGAACGAGAGGGAGAAGCAGTGGAAGAAGTTGAAAAATTATTGCGAGAAGAACTTGAGGATGGTTGCGAAAGAGATGGTATTGTGTTGATCTGCATCATGGCACCCATGGCCAAACCCATTCCTTCGACGATGGCGGTCCGGAAATCGCCAAACGACCCTCCTGCCAGTGAGTGAGGTCCTGTGTGCCCACGTGGCCTAAGTGCCAATGCAGAGCTACGAGCAGCCCCATCGGGCCAAGCCACTCAGAGAGTAGGTGAGCAGGAGGAGGATCTGACACGCTATGTTCTGGGTTGGCAATCTAAAGACCTGGCTGATTTAGCATCAAAATCATACAAATTGGCGACAATGGTACATACCATATAGTCTGCAAGCTCGGTCATGCGGGGGCGCGTAAGAGGAACATGACCACCGTGATGATCAAGATAGCACGTCTTTTGCTGAGCACAGGGCCAGGCAGCATCAATTTTTTGCATGAGCTCTCCCACCACCTGCTCCCGTTTGGTGAAGTTACCAACAGAGGGAACCTTTCATAATGTTTGTTAGAACAGGCACATACAAATCCTGATGAAATTTGCATACCTGTGTTCCGAGTGCTTGTGTCGTGCCCAGGAGCCCTTGGTCTGACAGCGCGGAAACTACAAGGGGCTACAAAAGTGATCAGATACATTACTGGACTATTTGGAAAGTCTTACTGCAACGGTACGGCGGTATGGCTGAAGGACAGAGTCACTGATGTTGAAGATGAATATAACCTCTTTGACAGTTAAACGTGTCTCGCGAAGTTTCTCCAAGACATTCTCCCAGTCCTGGTTGATATCGACTACCAAAGCACCTCCCTTTCCACCCCTTGGCAATGATCAGAGGGGAACCGAATATGAGAATAGAGAGGTACACTTACAGAGATCCTTTCCAAAATGTAGAAAAGCGTGGACCAACTGTAGCGCCCCCAGAATAGCTCTCTTTGCCGTTGAGCACTGCTAAGATTACATTATCGATCAGATCGACGCGAGAGTACTCGAGAAGAGCGACTGCGGATGGTCCAGGACGGGTTTCCTTCTTGACCGGTCCAACTTTCAATTCAGAGCGACCAGTAGAAACGGGGGGAGGCGTCATCTCAGTGAGGATGCTGACACTGAATGTCCGCACTAAATACAGACCTCGACGTTAATCAGGAAGAAGTGGCGATAGTGACGATAGGAATGACTTACCAGGGACCTTTTCTGTCTCATCATCAGAGGAGTCGTTATCCCCGTCAATAGCAGCTGCTTGAGCTGCGAAAGCATCAGCAAGAGCCTTGTATGACAGAATGACAGTCAAATTATCAGATTGAGGTACAGGGACAGCACCGGAAGTTATCTGTGCTGGATCTCGAGAGACAACTTGAGCACCCTCACGGAGCTGTTGTGACCATGGTTGAGGAAGTGGAACAACGGGAAGATGTGGGTTAAGGTACTCTGGACGAGCCAGATGAAGGGCAGTCATTGGGAGAACAATGAGCTCCTGGAAGATGCTACCAGGTCGTTCCTCGCGTTCCGAATTAGACCATCGAGCACCAGTGCCACTTGGGCGAGACATTGCAAAGAGAGCAGAGGAGGTTAAATTAAAGGAGGGAAATAGAGCAAGTGCTGGGGAAAGATAACACGAATCAATCCAGCTTATATTCCATGGTGAAAGACTGATATCGATGGATTATATTTGAGTTTTGCAGGGCCAACAGCGGCCCAGAGGATGACATGGAGAATATAGACATTCAGCTTCATCCTAGTCTCTATAAAGACAGATTTTTCTGAGGTCGTGGTGCAGAATGTGCTATGTTGTCGTGGTTCATTACATTAGGATGAGCGATTGTCACATCCCAGGTGATCACGCTTCCTCTTTGGGAACCGGAGCTCTCGGACCGCTGACGAAAAAAAAGTCGCATGTTCACGGAATTATGCAAAGCACAGTATTCACTAGAGCAATAATATTAGTTATATGCTCTCGGAGATGCTCCGTATCATAGGATTCAAAATAAAATAGGCACTTTTATGTGCAAACAAAGACAAGGGACTGTGATATTGCAGGCCGGATAAGAAATTTGGTTGGTAACTGCTGCAGGTATAACCACCATCACTGAAGATCACTTTTGGAAAGTGGGACTATTGTTTCTTGAACAGCTGGAAGTAAGATAGAAAATCCATGTGTGAGGTGAGCCAGGGTGTAATAGCTCTGGTACAATGGATTATTTCTACTATGGCTGAAGTTCTGATGCTGTGGTAGCACCTCCATTACAATGGACCAACTCATGCCCTGTCCTTGGTCCATGTTTCTTGGGGATGATGAAGAGGCATAATATAATATATATATGTGTGTAACTCTACATTGTGTGGTCTTGCAGCTACTTTTAAATCCTTACTGGGGCTCTGCATGGACCATCCTGCAATGTACTTGTTTTCAGGTGGACTATATCATCCATCCATGACCAAGAGAGTGCAGGGAAGATGGCAGGTATGACCTCCTTGAGTTCCCCATTTTCAAATTGGAAATGGAGATTGTAGTGGTTGAATAGGCCCTCAGCTACAATCCACAGCTCAAGTGGACATTCCCTTTGCAGATTCTCCAGCAACCCCATTTCACACATCAACTTTGCCCCAGCCTCCTCAAGGACCGTGGGTGGCAAAAAGAGTGGGAAAAACAGGCATGAACCACCAGTTTGATCACCTTGGGAAGCATGCTGAGTACATGGCGGAGATAAATCTGCATCTTGTTGTCAGCAACAGAACTTGTGTGTAGAGGAAACAATGACCTACAACAACATTTTCAGCATCAGTCACAATGACAAACTCTTTCAAGCATGGTCCATGGGGTATCAGCGGCACTTCGGAAAGAAAACATTGACCAAGTAGGGCAACATGCTTAACAGACCCCCAAAAGCAAGGGATTTCACTGATAAATCTGGAAAATTGTGACCAAGCATAGGGAATATGAAAGCCCAGTGAATGCACAGAGCCTTCACAGCTGTCAAGATAGGAAATGAATTCTACGGGAAGGTCAGTGCAGCCCCATAGGACAATCTCCTGAAGATGGATGTCGCCTTGCATCATCATGATCCATAGCGATGGATCGTTACTGAATCCGCAGTCTGTCAAAGTCAAGGAGGTGAGCAGACGCATGCTAGGTAGGACCATTGGGCACGAAAATGCAGGAACACCCATGCCCACATATGTGAGGTGGAGACTGCGAAGAGGGAGATATCCTGCCAATGGAAAGATGGCTGTAAGCAGGACCTCTGGCTCAAACCGATTGGGTCGACGGAAGCCAAGATCCCCAAGGCGAAAATGAGTGAGCTGAGTGCAGGCTGTGGTGATCCCTCGGACACAGTCTGATATACTCTTCAAAGAGAAATCAGCACACAGAGCTCCTCCACGAAGCTCGATGCTCAGATGGGTGAGGTTGGAGAACCTATGGAAGGGGAGAGTATGAAAGCTAAAATAATCTGTGACCAGCTCCAGTCTTGATACTCCCAAGAGTTGGTGAATGATATGCATTGAGAAGGCAGCTGAGGGGTCTACAAGGAGAGTAACACACCACCTGTGGGAATGCATGACTGTTAGCATACTTCTATTGTAACTTGTGTCTCAGAACAAACCTCAGAGTGGATACAGAGGGCAGGGTCTTAATCAAGTCTGAGATCTTCTGATAAGACTGGGCCAGTTCTTTTACTCCCTTTGATCTGCTGTGGAGGATGGGTGCAGCGTCTAACCCATCCTCCACTGAAGGGGAATCCATGTCGATTGGGCGAGGAAACTTGCGACTCACAATATCCTCGATATCACAAGGCACATCTGGAATGGGTTCCAGTTTAAAATCAGAACTATCAGGGCGGTCTGAGGAGAGGGGATGCTCTCCTGACCAGTCAGGCTCTATGAAGGTCCCATAGCTGATGGAAAGATCTCGTACATGGCCATGCATAGCCCTACTTGTTAATGCATGACAAAGGTATGTGACGTTTTCTTCGCTTCCTAGAGACAGTCGGACCTGTCGAAAGACGTAGCCACCAATTTTATTMTGGTAGAATAGAATTTTGTCTAGATTTTCATATTGTATATTATAATCCAATGTAATCGGAATCCAATCTCCTACATAGAACCTTGTGGTTGGATTCAATCATAAGGTCTGCTACGGTTGTCTCGCTCCAATCCGTCGCCTTCCTATCGAGATACTCTCTACCATCTTTCAGCAATGTGTCTCGATAGATCCAAAAGACATTGCTATTTCAAGACTCTCCGTTTCGATATTCCCAATCAATATCAGTCTGGTCTGCACGTGGTGGAGGGGACTTGCCCTTGCATCTCCACGTCTATGGACTACCATAGCGTTTGACATGGATCCACCTGCCCTTCGAGGCTTTGGGGAAATGAAAAGTGATGAGGCTGAAGCACTTCGGCTTCTCAAACTCTACTTAGAGCGATCTGAGTCCCAGTCTTTATCGTTGTTCATGTTCTACAAACACCAGGATATCCTTACAAGCAAAATTAAATCTGCTCTGGAGTCCTCCGCCCCCCGTTTTTCCAAAGTGTCCCTATCTGTCGAAACTTACCCCTTGGCTGCCCCCGACGATTCCAATCTGTACAACAGCATGGTGCACCTAGATTCTTTCAGTCTTAGCATAGACGGGTCTCTGCAGAGAAACTTTCAATTGCCAATGTCATCTGCTTTCATACACAACCTCACGACTCTTTCCGTTGCTTGGGACGTTGACATTCCGGGGGGATCAACTTTTCCTAATCTCAGGAAGCTGACATGCGGGAAGCAAAGACTARCCACCTTTCTTTCCCTTCTACACGCTTGTTCTGATCTCACCCATCTCGAAGTTGAAGATCTATTGAATGATCCACCACGACCAGACCTCGAGTTGGAGGAAATCTCCAGGATACAATGTTCTTTCCAGCACCTCACGCTCACTGTCTGGCCCGACACCATGGACCTCTTCGCTCGACATATTGATCCCTTGAACCTAAAACATCTGCGTCTTGGTTTTCCTAGGAAATCTTCTTACCCCCTGTACTTCATCCAATCGCTTGAAAGATCGTCGTGCATGTTGGAGAGCCTCTCCTTCGGAGACAGTCGCTATGTTGATTCCACGTTCCTATGCAATATGTTCCAATCGAGCATCTGTCGTGATCTAGAATCTCTTTCATTTGAGAAGATAGGGAGACACGATGAAGAGTTGCGGGAGATAGTCTCCAAACTCTTTTCTTGTCAAGGAGATACAGTCATTTCCTCCACGCTGAAGAGACTAGTTTTCAGCGGTATAGGCTCATATCCTCAAGAGTGGACTATACAGGAGCAGGAGGAATTCCTTGACGGACTGTATGTCTTTCTTAGATACAGATGCAAGACACTTGAAACAGTATCTTTGACATGGGCCTGGTCCTGCCCTCGGGATTTCATAGAACGTCTTGAGGAACTCAAGGCCTTGGGAATGAAGATCTACATCACTTCTCTATACCGGCAGATTTGAATTAGGTACAGGTTACAGACGCAGCATATCGTCAGCATGCACAGTAGGAGGAACTATTAGGCTGCAGCGGTTGTTAGATATGGTTAGAGGGAAGACAAGGAATGTGTAGCGGAGGATACACAAGACGTAGTTAGAAATCGTATAGGTCAATAGGATATTGTGCTCAAGTTGTAAAGGATAGCGAATTATAGATGTATGAAGATACAATCTGTACACCTTCATAATCCCATACTACGTGTGGCAATTTAATCCAAGTATTTCATCGTGGACATGAATGATTGGGAGTCTTCGTTTGCGATCTGGTAGATGCTGTGTAAGGCAGTGAAGAGAACGACACTAGAAGATTCCRATTCTCTCTTTTGTGGGTGCTAGGGTACATATCATCTGACAGTTCTCTAGGGATTACGACAACTGTATTGATAGTGTGTCGTATTGTCCGAATAGGAAACACTTTTCCCTTATTTATCCAATGATGCAACCCGGGGAAACCCTAGTATATAAGTGGTATGTAATTGCAGGATCCTCAACCCTTCAGAGAACACCTCCTTCAAGCCTCTTTAAGCACTTGACGATAATGGCCCCCATCGAGCCTCCGAACTACACTTTCAGCCAAGTTATACCTAAAGTGGTTTCAAAGGAGATCATTGATGTTGTTCTCGCCACATCTCCTCCTATTGCCAGATACAGCCTGCTCATCACACTCTCTTCTGCATGCAATGAATGGCACCACTATATCACCAGAGCCTCGCACTTGTGGAATTACATTGAAATCGATATTGGATGGAGGGCCAACCATGACCATCAATCACTGCAAAACATACTACTCTCTCTCGATCACTACATATTGTATGCTAGCGATCAACCTCTTTTAGATATGGTCTTTCGCTTCAATATGTCTGGGCCACCATCTCCATATTCCGATGTCTTACAAAAGGCGGTCCTAGATTTCATCAATTATTGTTCCCCACGTCTACACTCACTGTTTCTTGATGAATGCAGTACTGTGAGCAAGTATTTGCTCTCGGGAAAGAATAATTTGTTTTCAGGAGACTATCTACTTCCCTCACTCCGTACCCTCACAGCCACTCCCGCAGATTTGGTCTTCCCGGAATCCATGTTACACCCGCCACCACTGAAGAATCTTGTCATCGGTCGAGGTGCACGGATGGCATTCCGCCACAACAAGCAATTAGTAGAACAAGGTGTCGAGTTCCCCGCAGTCGGGCCAGGACATTACATTCTCCCCGTACTCGCCTCCCTCTCTCGGTTCTCCCTGTACACGGAGTGCGGTAAGCTGTGGGTCGTAAGAACGAGATATGAAGCCCTGAAAGAACTATGTATCAATTCATCATGCCCGACTTGTTCCACCCTCATACTCCCTTCTTTCACAACCCCGAAGTTAACCGAACTCGTCATACTCGCAGAGTATTTTGGGCATCCATGTCGTTCGCCAGTTTCGGGGGAATTTAAAGGGCCTGCGCGCACAATCCTTGACCTAATACTACGCTCCGAGTGTGGTACATCGCTTCGATCATTGACCCTACAGAACCTCAAAGATAACCAGAAGGACTGGCGCGAGCTATTAAGACCTCTTACTGGGCTCGAGACTTTGAAGATAGAACTAGGTGCTTTGAACTCCCTCGCATACGTACTGGTCAAGTCACCAAACCTTTTACCCAGCCTTCGTAATCTCCACATTTCGCTTGATCCACTGGACAAAGACCAGGTCGAATGCACTTCTCAACTTGTTGCAACGTGCAGGGTAGATATTCACATTGGATGGTACCAACTGTATGGGCACCCTACGGTTTCCCCCGAGATGAGAGAAAAGACGCAAGAGGAGATTCTTGAAAGGGCCGATAGTTTATGTAAGAAATAACTTCATAGTACCGTACGCAATGGTAGGACCAGTCCCAGTGCAAGCCGAGAGAAAACTAGACCATTTCTTCAGACCCCGAAAAGCTCTTCGAGCCATTCTTCTGGCGTTTGGGGCTAGGAGATCTTGAAAACCGGCGTCGCCACCGCCACCCTCGTGCTCTTCCTCTGAATCAACAACTTCCTCACGTTGGCGTTTCAGAGCACTTGGTCGCGCGATAGGATGGGCCTCTTACAATGACAAACCAAATCCCTCCGCAAGCCGAAACAACTCGAAGAAAAGAGGATATAGATCAGTAAACCCGTGGTTCTTAGTATAGCTGGCCATATCATCTTCGAATTCTTGGTATTGAGCTATCAAGATGGTATGGGCAATCTTGAGCGGAGCTAGCACTTTGACGTAGGGAGGATACACTAAAGTATTCAAGAGCTCGTAGGCCTCGTCCGGGTCCCAGAAGAGCTTTGAGCGTTCCTTCGACCCAGACACAGAGTTGAGGAAGAGGAGGTCAACGTTCTTGAAGTGATGGCTTTCGGACTTGGGCCAACCGTCTCCTGAGCTAAAGTGACACAATGAGTAGATCGCGAGCCACCACACCGACTCAATATCGTGGATATAATTGTGGCGTATGGTGTCGGTTCCCGATCGAGGTAGACTGGGAGGGGTGAAGGCCACGCCAAAGGGGACTTTATGCATCATGGCCAGCAACTCGGCCGTGTCGAGTCTTTTCTTTGGGAGCCTTCGACAGGGACGTTGATAGAACTTGTAAGTGCCTTGTTGAATTTCCACAGCCATGAAGGCCAGAGTACCCTGAAGAGTAATTCACAGTGAGCAAGTGCCTCCATTTTGAAGACTTGAACTGCATACCGCCTTCACATGGCGTAGAGAATGTTTCTGGTTCGAGTCATCCCACGGATGAAAAACCTTCGCGTACTCAAGATCGGTGATCTTGCACACGAGCTGGTCTCCGTCTTTGCAGAGCAAAAGGTTTCCAGTGCTGATGTCGCGATGAACATATCCAGCGCTGTACATACAGCGTAGCGCTACACAGAAGACGGTTGATCTTTGTGCAAATAGGATGGGAAGATAATCACTTACCGTGGAGAGCATCAATCAGTGCTCCGAAGAATTGCTGCTGATCCGTCAGAGAATCAAGAGTCTGCCCGACGTGCTTGAATACAACTCGGTAATGTTTCTTTGAAGCGTATCGGTGTCTCGTAGGTGGATATCCTAGAGGAATTGAGTTCATCCCGCCCTCGAAAGAATGGTGGGTAGAGCTAGAGAGCGTCCGAGAGCCTTGATAACCAGCCTCATCATTGTATTCCAAGAGAAGTTCTTCCCACTCAGATTCGTCGGGTACAGTCTTTCCGCGCATGATAAGCTCCAATACGCGGTCTTCCTGGTCTCCTATCTTTACTATCCCATCGTTCTCGATCTCCATGAAGTACTTCTTCCAGTCCTTTTCTAAGCCCTCGATAGGGTTGACCGTGTTGACCTTCCTGAAGATGTCCTCCTGGATTTCACGTTCGGTTCGAGCATGTGCATCTAGCCAGACGTCTTTCAAGGCATAATGGTGTCCATTTCGTCCTCGAGGGTCATCTTCGCGGTAGACCTCCGCAACACGGGTAGCACGACCGAGTGTCTTAGCCGCCCTGAAACTGACAATCCAATCGAGTGTACGATAGGCAACGCCTTCAACAACGATTCTGTATTGGATTTTGCCATCCTCGTCACGGAAACGGGTAATGTTGGGGTCGTAGCCTAGTTCTTCTTTGGTGGCAAAGGCCATGCTAACGATGAATTTTATGAATGACCGGAAGTTCTACCATGTGTATCAGTAGAGACAGAGCTGGAGATGTTCTAAAGGTACTTACCTTGATAAAATCGAACCGCTCGGTCACCATGACATGCGATCGCGAATGGAACCAGATCCGAACAGAGGTATTCTCAATGCTGATGCTAAAGATAAACCGACGACACGGATCACTGCTGAGAATGTGGGCCGCTCCGTAGATAATCTTCTCGGTATTCTGCACAATGAATGATTAACAGACAAAAGAGTTTAGTAGCCAAACTTGACTCACGTCGTTCACATCCCTTGCGCGTTTGTTGTACTCCTTTTCACCTTCTACGGGAGGGGGTCGTAACTTGTATTCTAGGTTGCAGACCACGTCCGAGGAATGTGTCGCGTCTTTCCTATCTTCCTCTGTTTGGAGGCCAGTGGAAATAGTGACCTTTCCCTCGGAGTCGATCATGAAACTGGTCCCACCCAACTCTGATACTAAAGGTCGTCTAGGGTTAGCCTCAAAGGTCAGGGTTGGACTTTTGTCCAATATATCTTTGGAGCCAGCGACTCGAATGATATCTCCTATAAGGACAGGCATGGCGGAGAAAACGGTGTCTTCGTCTGCACCAGCTTCACARGGTTCTTCTGGGAAAAGAGCCCATCCACCATTAGACAATACACCCTCTGCCTTGAGTTGTTTTACGATAGCGTTGATGGTGTTTCTTGAAACGGGAGGCAGTACAGAATCGAGAAAAAACTGTCTGGAGACGCGTGGAATAGATATCCCACTGTCTTGTATATAAACGGCCCTATGGAACTTATTGATCCTCATGGTGTGGAGTGCGTGGAGTAGCTAGGTGTCCTGGTTCTGGAGATGGGTTACTGATACGTTGGCAGGGCCTACACTTGGAGATGTGCTAATGAGGAGGGTTACTGTCGTCCATGTTGATGATAAGGGCAAAGACAAAATGATACAAATTTGTTACTCACATTCTACTTTACTGAATTTCAGCGATACATCCGATTACATAGGGATCCTCTATTGAGAAAGGAATGGTTGTTCGAACCACAACGCGTTCATTGTCACTGTCACTTCCAAGGTAGCATATTATTCAAGTCTGTATATGNTTTTGGATTAGAATTTAGGGTAAATAAATTATTCATAAACTTCCACAAGTGCAAAAATGTATGAAATTCAAAATTGTACATTATAATTATCCCACAAATCTTATTCAATAGCATATCCAAATTTGTTTAAAAGATATTCAGGTAAGTCAAGTCTATCTCAATCTATATATACTACTGAATTAAATTTTTGGAATGATTATATTATTAAAGGCTGGATTAGATACATTTTTACACTTGTATAAGTATATGAATAAGCTATTTATCCCAACTTCTAATCCAAAAAAATATACAGACCTGAATAACATGCTATCTTGGAAGTGTGTCAGAGTTGAAGCCGTCTCCCACGTGCACTGTCAGTGATCTCTTTAAACGCTAACGGATCACGGGGCACGGGCCGCGGTCCGAGTTCTTTGAGTCTCTTGAGTCTTGAATCTGATTCTTGGTCGGGCAGACTTCAGCTTAAGTTAATCGACAACATTTTCGTGTGGTGGACTACCCAGAATTTCCAAAATTTCAACGGTTGGCTAGTGTACAAGTTAAGGAATGAGTCACTATGAAGGTGAGACCCGAGTATATCCCTGGATCTTATCACTAACGACCGCGAAGGATATAATCCAAGTCCAGTTGGTGAACAGCCGAGACCAAGTTCCGTCCGTCTCTCAAAGGAACCACCATGTTCATCCCACGTCCTCGAGTGCGATTCTCCTCTCTGTCAAGGTCTGGGTTATCACCGGTACGACGACAACACTGGAGCTCCAACACTGGTTTCAGGTCATCTTCACATTTGAATACAGTCAAACTTGCCTCGGGAGTTGCTGCTCTGACTTGTGGTGGTCTTATTCTATCATATGCTGTTCCTCGAAACTACGCAGATGCGTCGGTGCCAGCTTCAGAATCATCGTCATTAGGATCATTCGTCAGGGCATACGTTGTGTACTCGATGTGCTCAATACCAATGTTAGTTGACGCGTCACCGAAGCTGCTTCAATTTCTTATGAGTGTCCCGGGGGTGAAGAACATAACCGAGGCAATTGTCAGAATCACATTCTTCGACCAGGTAAATCATTCAGCTTTCAAAGTGCACCCCGTTTGTTGAACCTCTAAAACAGTTCGTCGGTGGTGACTCCGTAGAGGAGACTGTCCCTCTAATGAAGAGGCTAAGATCGTCCGGGGTTGGAACCCTTCTCAACTACTCTGTTGAAGTGGACGAAACTAAGGCAACGACGGGGACGTCAGCATCGAGGATCGAATTACCAGCGCACAAACGCTTCGTCCAAGAGCTCATACACTCGATCGACGTTGTGGCAGACTTCGAGGATGAAACATTGGGGAAGGATGTCAAGACTGGCAGAAGAACATGGCTTGCTGTAAAACTGGTTAGACTCTTTCTAAGTGTAACACGTCTTTGGATGTATCCTAACATGAATTACAGAGCGCTCTCGTGCCAGACAGCCATGCATTTGTTAATCTTTCCTCTCATATTGTGTCCTCTGGGAAGTCGTCTCTGTCTTCTGTTGCTTTCCCAGGCTGCCCTCATCCCACGGATCTCGATGTCTTGTACTCAAATGCGAGCCCACTCTCGAGGGAGGATACAGCCGCTCTTCGAGAACTCCACGATGATTTACGACAGATATGCACTCGGGCCAGCGAGAGAGGAGTCAGAATCATACTAGACGCAGAATATAGGTACTTCCTCGTGATCCCGCACAATAAACTACATTCTGACATGGTTCTGCCTGCCAGTTGGTACCAGCCCGCGATCGACGCGTTCCAGCTTTCACTCATGCGTCAGTTTAATGGTCTTGATAAAAGTGGCAATATGCAGCCTCTGGTATATGGTACCTTCCAAGCTTACCTACACAGGTAATGCACTTATGTTAACCAAATAGAGGTTTCTCTTCCCGTTGATGACCCACCACACGATTTTCTAGGACACCAGCTTACCTCAAGCAATCCCTGGCTGACGCCAAAGCTGGCAATTATGCTCTCGGTGTGAAGCTCGTTCGAGGGGCTTATCATGGTCGTGAAGTAGCCGTCAGCGAAGCCAAGAACGCTGGCAAACCTTCAGCATCGATTTCCCCAGAATCTGTTCCGGCTGTGTGGGCTACGAAAGCAGAGACCGATGAGTGTTACGACACGTGTGCAAAGATCTTAGTCGATGAAATCAAGAAAGATATCCAGAACAAGCCTTGGAAAGGCCAGAAAACACGCATCGGAGCCATGTTCGGCACACATAATTGGAATAGCTGTGATATGGTCTTGGGCCATCTTGTGGGTACCGGTTTGGCAAGGGATGAAGAAGGCAGGGTCGTGATTGGAGATGAAGTTGCAGAAAGGCTTACTTTCGCGCAGTTATTCGGTGGGTTTGGTATCACCACGTTAACGTTTGCATAGTCTTAACCCAGTCAATAGGTATGTCTGATGCGCTCACGGAACATTTACTTCAAAGTACGAAATCCAGTGCGCCAATAGTATTGAGGTAAGGTAGCAAGCATCGGGAGTCAACATCATCTCACAAAAAGTTGTAGGTACCTTCCGTACGGTGGACTATCAGATGTTTGTAATTCCTTTGTCGTTCTTTAGATTTCTTGCTGACAGCCGCAACATACAGGTTATGCCTTATCTCAGTCGTCGTGCCGTAGAGAACAAGTCCGTTCTCGGGAGCGGCGCTTCAGCAGAGGAACGCAGAAGGGCTGCAAGGGAAATACGGAGGATAATGCTTGGATGAATGCACAACATAACAAATATTGTACATCACTGCTGGTACACATCGCGGTCTATAGACTACAGTAATACAACATAATGGGTGCTTGGTATAATATAAATACAATATTCGAGAGCATGAATAGCATCGACAACATGATCGACAGATTACCAATTAGCTAACATCGTCTGCGCACATTCCTAGAGGCAGACACATCAGCATCTTTCTGAGCAAGACGAACGATTAATCATACCTTGAGCCTAGGGAGATTATGGACGATAGCTACGTTGACGACAGTGCGCAATTTCCGCTTGACCTCGGCCTTGCTGATAGTCATTTGGAACGCCCCCGAACATTGACAATGTCTTGCCACATTCGTGGACCGGATCTGCTGACACTTGGCGCAACGCAAGTCCTGTTGTGCGTATGTCCGCTCCAACATGTAAACCATCCCTATCAACGCGAACTCGATAGAAATCCTGTCGTACTCTCCACCGCATTCTGCACATGTCCACCTAGGGGTGATTTCTGTTCCACTGGGTAGGAGCTCTTGGTCTCGGCAGAAATCAAAATCATGCATTGAGTCGCAGTGTTTGCAAGGAACGTTGGCCAGCTTAAGGGGTTCGCAGGGATTATGGAAAGTTGCTTCGCTCGCGAATTCCTTCACACCTATAAGATCGAGAAGTGTCCGCTTCAGCAAACCAAGTTCAACCTGGAAATCCTTCGCTAGGGAGAATACCGCGCATACGAACTTGACGAACTCGAGTACGGGGTCTGACATGTTCAAATGTGACCCAGGAAGAACTGGGAAGGCAAATCCAGTCATAGCGTCGTCATCGTTTGCCATCAAAGCCTCCCTGTACCTCTCCTGGACGCTACCCACGGCTTTGAGCATTCTTCGAGTCACTTTGCGACCAAGATACTCTTGGATAGCCGCAATTTCATCCTGCTTTCCAGCGTCCCTTTGAGTAGCATCAGGGGGACCGCCATTCTGTAGAGACCGTAATGGAACACGAGCGGTCTCATTCGCCTTCTTCCGGATATCGAAAAGTCCCATCAGGAAAAACTGGACGGCGCGGTAAAAGTCTGGCTGGAGTGCCCGTGGAAGAAATTGTGCGATGTTCCACTTCATTTCAAGGGCGGTCTCCTCAGGGGGCTCAATGGCTAATGGATCCTCACAGACTACACCAGCCATATTTGCTTGGTCCATGAAGAGCACATAATCATAGAATTTGGTCGTTGTCAGCCAAATATGCTCGAATAACTCGTGTGAGGTGACGGCTGTATTGATATAGGTCGCGTAGGCATGCGCTGTTCCGGGGGGTTTCGAGGTCGCCAAAATAATCCGACTGAAGTCAGCGTAGACTATTTGTGAGCCCAACCTTCGAAATTCTGCTAGGAGCTGGATGAAGGTTTTGCGCATCAAGCCATGCACAAATCTATGTATACCAGGGTCATAAAGCTGAGATGAACTAGAGCTAACCCAGCGCCAGAAATGGTCGACCGCCAGAGACGCTGGACCATTGAATCCGGATTGAATATGGTCCAGCAGCCATGTCTTCACCATGTTTCTGAGAAGAGAAAAGGTTTGCGCTGAGACATTCGACTCTCCTAAGGTTAAGTCTCTTTGTGATTCGCCATTGGCAAACTCGTCCATCGTGCGCGATACTGAGTCGAAGGCTGTGGCCCCACCACTCCCCTCCAATTCGTTGACTGCAACGGAATGGAGCACAGAGTTTATGGGGAGANTTTTTACTGTGACCTCTAAACAGACATTGGCGTAGGCCCCAGAAGACATGAACTCCGTTCGCGGGAAGTCTTCCACGGGTCTTTTATCTTCCTCTATTCCACCCAAGTCTGGCTGATCCCCCGGTGACCACCAGAGGACGGTGTCCGTCTGGAGGAGTCTTCGTGCGAAAGCGATGTCAGAAACAAACAAAGGATGGTCTTCATCCAGATGTCCCATGGGAACATCATAGTAATCTGCTAAACTGAACAGGCGGTGAAGGAATTCATCGACCCTTAGATAGCGTCTCAGCATTTTGTCCGCTATGTGAGATTGCCAAGGAAACACATCGAGCGTGTGCGCGACTCTCGCTTTTGACATCGAAACTACTGGAAATTTGGCAAGTTTCGGCACCAGACGATCGAAGTAGGACTGGTCTTTGGATGAAGAGAGTATGATGGTCAATGATTTATCCTCCATCAGACCGAGTTCTCGAGAGATGGCTTTGAGAGCAGTGACATCTGTGGAATGATACGTAGAGGCGAAATCGAGCTGTGAAGGATAAGCAAAGGATGGGAGAAGCGTACTCTCCCTTTTGCGCTTGAGATCTGCATAAGTTTCTGAGAGTCGTGGGATGGATTGTCTTTTCGTAGCCGGATCGACAAGGTGCAGCTTGACCGAGCCCGAGGGGTAAAAGAGCGCGAACAAGTGAAGGGGAGAGTTGGCAGAACAAGCATGATAGAAGAAGATGTACTTTTTCCCCTCTCCATTGTTCAAGTACTTGCGACGCTTGGAAGATGGATCACATCTATCCAGTTGGTTGAGCTCAATGCCATCCGTCTGCGCCCTACTAATGGTCATATTGTGGTCTGTGATCATACAGGACTTCCCCAACCTGAGGATACCACGAATAGAGAGAGGTACCTTGGTGTTCGGAAGTGCTCAAAATGAGTGATATTGTCTCGAAATCCGAACAGGAAGACTGACCTGGAGTTCAAAAACACCATCCACGTTAGGATCATTCGTCAAGTCAATGAAGTGCTCCTGAATTTCATGATATATGTCTTCCCTCACACTAATTTTGTAGAGGTTGGAAGACGGAAGATCACGAGGGAGGTGTCGATTCACTTTCTCGTAAGAGTAGTAATCGGGCTGGAAAGAATCCTCTCTAGGAGTCCGCATGCGAATATAGAACTCTCTACGAATGCGTAACGGAACGGAGACAAGTTCCGTATCCGAAGAGAGCCACAAGATAAAACGCCCCAATATCTTGCTAGGACGAATTTGGACTATATCCCACTTGCGATTGGGTGCCCGGGTCTTTACACCGCGGAACATGGCAGGCACGACGCCAGCTGACGAAGATTCTNCCCAGCGAGCCTCTCTGCGCTTCTTCCACCGAGGCCGAATAGCCTTGACCCAGGCAGAGTAATTGGTTCCTGGATTAGGAAGAGGTTCGAAGATTTCTTGCTCAGGCTCTTTGGGCTCTGGAGTTCTGAATCGGGCAACAGTTGCACCTCCTCGATTTGGACGTTGAATTTGATTATCAATTGCGAGATCTTCGAGGTCTTCGAGCTGCGACTCCTGTTGCGTGTCCTCGGGGGCCCGACCAAAGAAATCCGTCATTTTGTTCTGCTTGAACTTGTCGATCTGACCCGCGACTCTACGGTGAAGCCAATCAGGGTGCCGGATCCGAGGTACAGGGTTGGCGACTTTCTGCATCGCAGCGGGGATGGTGATCAGCTTCTGGATGACAGAGCCCAAACGTTCGATATAGTAGTTCCAGTCAAGGATAGAACGAAGATCAAAGTCAACGAGCGAGTTATCCTTGAGCCACTTGCGCAGATATGTCCTCTTGACGCTCTCCTCTGCAGAAAAGATGGCGACAGGAACAGCGCGATCTGTTACCGGAGCACCCACAGGACGTTCCGAGATGATAAACTTGCAAGCAAGACCTTTATCCTTTACCATCTGATTACCCAGGAATTCAGCTAAACGTTTGGCTGTGCTGATCGAGGTGGACTTTTGGCCACCGTATTCAGCGAGAGTCTTCGACATGCTCCGGTTCTCGGCGATGAGATCAACGAGCTCCTCGATAGGTAGACCTTCACCTTTACTGAAGAGAATGTCTAGCCACTGGTCGGCGACCTCAGCGACGGCTGTGTAACATTCCTGAGTGGTGGTGCCGAGGAGGAACTTCTCGAAGATCTGCGATTGGAAGATCTTAATGAGCTGTAGCTCACCACGTCGCTTGACCTCGAAACCCTTCAATTCGGCCAAAGAACCGTCATCATTAAAGACGGCATAACGCTTCTTGAGCAGCTTGTCCTCTTCCTTTGACGAGGGAAGAATCATGGCCTTGTAAGGACCGTCGAGTTCGAAAAAGATAGAGTTCTCGCTGTGGATTTTGTACTCTCCGGTCTCAGGATCGAGGTCGTGATATTGGTCATTGGTGAACTTCGCATGTACAAGGTGATTGAGCATTGTGCAAGGGTACGAAAATCCAATGGATTTTCCATTATCGAGTTTGAACTTGAAGTTCTCAGGGAACACACCCGGGAGCATGCACCAGATGCCATCCGTATCAAGCTCAAGCGGGCGACCAATCTGCTCGACGAGAGCACGAGCCATCTGGATGATGGTAGCGCCAGTTAAGCAGGTGATACCAGCCATCTCCATCGAGTGCCACCTTGCACCCTTGCGCATGACGTACCCGTAAAACGAGTTGAGAATACATTTGTGCGCAAGTTGGAGAGAGTCATAGAGGACAATCATCTTCTTGGCCTCGTCTGTCTCTGTTAGCGAGCGACCCTCGCTAGTACATGTGTCCAGGTTCTTCTTCCATGTCTTGTGCAGCCCCTTATACTCATACCGCCGGTCTCTAAACCTCCGCACGGTATCAACATAGAACGGATTCTCCCTCTGACAGACAATAGCCTCTCTGTTCTCCACCTTCGTATCTTTGATTTTCTTGTAGACTTTTCGGGAATAATCGCCGAGACGTTTATGGATGAGTGCTGTCTGCTCTGCTTCCGAAAGATCGGGAAACCGCCTCTCCGGTCCCCCTGCTCTTTTAGGAGGAAAAGTCTCTTGATTAAGAGCATGTCGAATCATGTTATACTCGTCTCGATGTGCGGGGAAGAACTCTCCACGCCACGCCCACTCTAACCGACGATCACAACTCTTTCCAGGCCGGTTGAAATCGCACACCGCACAAACGGATTCGTCGACCATCGAATCGGGCTGGAGCCGATTAGACAACATGATGTTCGGGTACATGGCGGCGACATCCAAATGATAAATAAGAGGGTTATCATGGCGTTTAGGATTGTCCCGCATCACCTCCAGAGCGGCTTGAATCTCAGCCTTCACTTCATCATAGTTGGTGACCTTGTCCAGTTCGCATTTGGACTCCTCAACAATACAGAATGTGAGTGCTGCGTCGAGATCATTGATGAGCTATTTTCCATCAATCAGAAGTGGGCTCAAAATACAGAGATGACGAAGACCTCACCTGTTGAATGGCTGCTGGAACGATCTTAAAATCAGTCGCAATGTCACTTCGGAAGACACCAGCCTCCAAGGCTTCGACGTGGCCTCCAACGTAGGTCTCGGAAGCCAGGAGATGGCCCTCATACATGCTTCCGTGAGACTCTTCGTGACGGTTGGGCATGATGACCTGACCGCGATATGCTTCCACCTACACATACATTCAAACGGACAATCCAAAGAAAGAGAAGAGAGTATGTACCATGAGCAGTGTCTCGCAGAGCGTCCCTGTGCCCTTTCGCAAGACTTCATCAGGATTCAGAGGAATGATGTTACACAGGGAGAAGATGAAGGGGTGGACGTATTTCATGTAGAGGTAATAAGTCGCAACTGCATCGGAGACGGAGTATTGGGCCAGAACTTGAGGGTGCTCCACAGCATAACTGAGGACCTAATGAGCTTCCCAGAATGATCAGAAGATGTTTGAAACTCACGGTGTCATAAGTTCGGGGTCGAGTTCAATAGGGTTGTAACCAAGTTTGGCTGTCGTGACCGCCTTCAANCCTTGAGAGCCTTGAGGGAGGTACGAATCGCGCTTCACCCAACGGAAGCAGTCCATGTGAACACAAGTCCGACTCTTGTACTCTTCTTCAGAGTCAATAGCAAAACCTGTTTCTAAAAACATATCGATTCCATTGGCCTTTGCTCGAGCTTCCAAGAATGGAAAATCGAAAAAGTCTCCGTTAAAAGTGGCTATGACAGTAGGCTTCGACTCTCTGATATGCTTGAAAAAGCGCTTAATGGTTTGCTCCTGTAGAACGAGAGGATCAGTTTGGTCTTTACGAATGACGGTTGAGTCCTACCTCATTTTTTCATTGAAAATCGTGAAAGGGCCCTCGTAACCCGGCTTGGGCGTATACTCAAAGTCCTTGATATCCTTGCTAACAATTTCACGATTGGTTATGAGGTAACCTATACCATCAATCATGTAGGAAATCATCATGACTTGGTCAATAGCCTGGTCAGGAAATTTGAGTGGCGCCTTCGTTGTTTCGATATCATACGCCATGACGACTGGGTCAGCACGGCGCACCCTCTCAGTGATGGGCTTAAACGCAGGTTGCCCAGCTGTGAAAGAAACGGTGTACCAAAGACCAATCCGAATCTCATTGTCGATGGCGACACGGAGATGATACGGAACGTCGTATTCCCGAATGTCGATGATACCCTCACGGGGATCTTTGTCCCCGGAACCACGAACATGTCTGCTGGTGCCCTCCCAGGCATCGGCCATCTCGATATCCATACTAGCACCACCAGAGGTAGCATTGACAACTTCCGCATACGCGTCGACTGCATCTCGTTTGGCGCTGTTGGCTAAAGCCAGAGGCATGAGGTCACGACGAACTGTAAGGAGGTCCGATACATTGCGGAAAGCGAGTTGGACATATATTCTTCGGTGACCCATAAGATGGTTTGGAAGTTTAAGATCTTCCTTGCGTTCGCGTGTCATGCGCACAATGAGGCCCTCGTACTTTTTGTTGAGCCATTCCTCAATGGTAGACTCCATTCCAGTCTGTGATTGGAGTGAATAAGAATTGACAAAAGTTCCCAGACGCGTCGCACCTTGCATGCAATGTGGAAATAAGGCTCATATGCAAACGTTGTCTTGAACATCCCTCCGTCGTCTTGAATGAAATAATAGTCAACAGCTGCCTTTCCTGAAGGCCAGTCGGGATCTTTTAGTATCGTCTATAGCTTAAAGTGAGAACAGACTCTGATCGAAACGCGCTTTACTCACTGGGTGCATATTAATTAGCCATCCCTCCTTAGATGGGCCTTCCTGGACGCCTGCAAAGCCCATCTTCTCATCAACTTCATTTCCCAAAGCAACCTTTTCAAATCTCTCAGCGAGCTGCGTTCCGTCGTCTTCTCTTCTGGGCCCAGCATTTCCACCACCCCTTCCCCGTCCCCGTCCCCTTCCTCCACGCCATGAACCTCCACCACGCGCCCTAAACGATCCACGGCCACGAGTATGTGTGGAAGAAGATAGCCCAAACTTCCCTGGCGCCATCAGTGCCAAAGAATTATGGCTGTATCAGTATATTGGAGATGAGAGTTGCGGTAAAGCCTTGCAGTCGCGAAGTGTCACGTCGTTTAGCATGATGTGACAGTAACGCCTACGCCCCTCCCAAATTGTATTTATAGCGGGCAGATATATACACTTTGCTCTAGACTTGTTACCTTAGAATAGGGTATACTCTGAGCTAAGGGAGGATAATCACGGACCTTTTTCTTAGCTCCTTACATTAGTAAATAGCCCCAGAACATCAATTGTGGGTAGGGTTGAGGATAACATTATTTGTTTTACAGCAAACCTACAACGTACGAGAATAATTTTATCTTCTAATACTCTGAATAATACCCATCCGAACCATACTCTGATACCGAACCGTAGTCNAAAAAAGCATGTCCATGTTCCCACTGCTCGTATTCGCCCATATAATCTGTGTCATCCTCTGATAGCAAGTCCCAGAACTTGAACGGGTCAGTGACGGAAGTTTCTGCGTATCAGGTGAATAATGACGAAGCCCAAAAGTTATAAAGATCTATTTACCCGACTCAAAGTCTATCTCAACATTCTCCGTGGATTTGATAGGAAATGTGGATTTCAAAGTATTGTTCAAGTCTTCATGACCCTTCTCTTCATCAGGAGCAGTCTCAAGCGCAAGATGGAAAACAATGCGCTTGATACCCTTGAACTTTTCTGTGATCGAGCTATAGATGACATGTGCCCAGTCAAAATCACTGATACCATAGATGATATCCGAAAAGTCGCTATCCCGTCTCATGTGGAACGAAAGTGTGATGGTTTCAACAGTTGGAAGAGGCGGGAAAGATCCTATGAAAGATCCACACCAACGAAGGGATCGAAGTGGCTCGAAATCCCTATGACCAAGTCGGATGGGGCCCAGGATGAAGCTCTTCAATGAGGAGAGCGACCCCAAAGACTTGGACATATCCAAACCAGCCGAATCAACTAGCAAACTTAAGTTAAGTAGATTGGTAAAACTCAAGTCCAATACTGAACGTACATTGTCCCTGCACAGCTTCCGGCTCGATGCTGAACTTTTTGAGGAAACTTCCAGCCATTGTAATCAAAGTGCACAAAACTTTCACAGACAGAGTTTGTCTCCCTACAACATTGAACTCTTGGAGAGCTCTAGGCGGCGAAGGGACCAGAATCTGGTCGACGATCCAGTCCAGGTGGTCCCCACTCATAGTCAGCTTCTTCAGGTTCTTAAGATTGGCAAGATTATGGTTTCCCCCCTGGTCCAGCATCCTATCGTCGCTACACGACGAATCAGAGAACTCCAGATCCTGCAAGTTTGGACCACAGAGAGAAAGAAGTTTATGTACGTCAAGAACGTTCTCGAAAGCGGCCTCGATACAGAGTCGGGTGAGACATGGGAAAGCCGAGAGATATCGTTCGACTGAATGAGACACAACTATTAGTTGGCTCGTCCATGTGAGCGTGTCCACGCTATTCATGGATGGGAGTGTCCCATTAGAGAGATATGCAGATCCTGCAACAAAGCCAAGAGAGGGGGAGCTCGTTATTGAGTAGTCAAACAACGACCCGATTTCACCAATGTAAGTCACTTCCCGAACGCAGCTACTAGCAGTCTCAGGCCGTCGCTTGACGAGTTCACTAAGAGTCCTAAGTTGCTCTGCCTTAGATAGATCCACTGTGTGAAAGATCCACGGGAGAGAGACGTTGTTCCAAAGTCGGTTGACAAGGGAGGCAGCACAAAGGTTGTGTGTGCCATCGATATGTGAGAATATGAGATTAATGATTTCGAAAGGAATTTCATCCATGTCAACGGTTTGGTGTATGCTCTCTGGAGTATACATGAGGGGGTGTTAAGAATCTGACATAGATGACAGACTATGCCTACCGATTTGCTTGTCCATGAAAGTTGTCGATAAAGTTATCCGAAAAGGGCTTGATGATTAGGGTTGATGATCATGTAAGCACCCATCACATGATACACTCTGACAATGGATGTGGCGCTTCAAAAATCACATTCCCAATTTTACAAACACGTCGAAGAAAATTCAAGAGTACATACTACTTATTTATAAATATTAGGAAGAGGCAATCGACACTAGTCCCTAAAGAAACTTTATCCCCAACNTTCTTCACTATGCAATCGTAATAAGCATGTCTTTCTAGTACCCTCCATCATTCCTAGGGAATCAGAACCATTATATTATCTTAGAATTTTATAGCTCAAAGCTTGAGGCACTGTTATTCCGCAAACCTTAAATGTACTCTCTATTTTGTTAGACATCGAACTTCGACAATANTACAATTCACTGCGTTTTTTTAGAACTGTACGATTCGTACAGATCTCTGTCGTCCGTACGATGGGTGGACGATGCGTACYGGACGACAGGTCTCGGTTAAAGCTGTTAACTCTTCGTACAAACCTTTGTCGGCTTCGTACATACATATGTCAGTCTTGTACATACCTG
>LBLO01000224.1:0-37230 GCA_004354395.1 Chondrostereum purpureum
CGGTCGTAAAGTACGCTATCTCCCGACAAGACCTTGAAGATTCCTGCCTAAAGTACGCTATTTTGGGACAGCGATCATGCCAATTTCGGGCCCTAAAGTACGCTATTTTGCGACAGGGTTCTGCAGGAGCTTCTCGGGTCCTGTCACGGATATCCGAATTTGCATTCAATCTTAGTTCTTGTAGACACGGCAAAATTCCACCGGAAAACACCCCATCGTGCATCAATTGAGGTTGACATATCTGCAAACTGAGAGAACGCAAGCGACACCCATGGGCGTTCAGACGCTCGTATAATACACTATCAGTGCCTGCCCATGCAGCAAAGCCGTCAGAGAGAGATATCTCTAACAGTGTGTCATTGGATCGTTGGAGGAAAAGCTCGATTACAGGGGGAACCTCTCTCACTATATGTATCCAGAGCAAAAGATGTTAATGGGGTACCAAAATTAAGATGTGAACGACTTGCCATCGCGTTTCCAGTAGATGCCATCAAGATCAAAGGGTATAGTGCTCCATAGGGACGCATTTCCCACGGCTACGTCCCTCCATCTCTTCGAGACTTGACTAATGCTAATAAGCGTGGAAAGATTGGTGAGATGGTCCTGCTTATCCGTTACGCCACTGTGACTTGCGACAGAGAATATCGTGGCCAAAACATCTGTCGGTAGGCGGCGAACGGGGGACAGCAGCGCACTGAGACAGTTTGAAATCCTTCCTAGGTTCTCCCTGTCCATATCCAGCTGACGTGCTACATCCCTGAGAAATTTAATCTCATCAGAGTACCGAGCCATTTCGCTTTCAACGTCGATTACCAGATGGTCAGCGACGGAGAAAGTGTAGTTACAACGGGTTTGACGCAAAGCATCAAGAATAGTGGCATAGCTTTGAAGCAGAGAGGAAGAGAAATTAGAAGAGTCGCAGATGCTGCAAGGCATGGTGGTTTGATGATCAGAATTGGTGACCAGTATTCAAAGCAAATAACTGTTTATATACCGAGCGAGAACAGTGGTAGCAAGGTCACCAGATGCGCCAGGCAACCGTAGCTCGACTTGTGACCAACATGGACACCTACATCATGCTACATACTGCCTATGTTGGGTTGGGTATCGGATGGTTGAGGCTAAAGCGCTAACCCTTTGACCCGAGGTAACCAAAGCTCAGGATTCTGAGTGTCATTGTCCTGCTTTGATAGAACATGGCGATTGCGTGTCTTTTTCAAGCTGTCGTGTATACTCTTGGAATGCGTTTAATGAGAAACAAATCTGTCGACTGGCGTTTCTTGCGATTCCCGTAGATGCTGTGGCGAGCATAGATGAACCCCTTAGTGGACCCGCGTTGTAAATGCATTCCGAAAATCGCCACCTTGGACAGACTCCTTCCCATTCGGTCTCACAAACAACACTTAGTGCGAGGGATACAAGGTGAGGCTGAATCCGCCGCTATGGACCGTAGTAGATATTGTGTCGTGTTTGTTTGATCTTATACTGAACCTTAATGAGAGTGTGTTGTTGTGAGACCGAATGGGAAGGAGTCTGCACCTTGGATCGACTTTAGAGGGAATTCATTCGTATCTAATCATCGTCATGCATTATATATACGGTGGATATTAACTACAATCGTGAAATGAAACTCTTCAGCCATCACGGAAACACATTAAACACAAGAAGGGAGGTGCGCGAGAGAGTGATAAGTCAACAAAAAGAAGAGGTAATGGAAGCAGTTACTACTACAAGACACAAGGGGGGGAGGATAGGAAAACAGAAGCAAACGCAGGCTATGTATGGTACTACTAACTAACAAGAGAAAAGAGTTCGTTCGTCTGCGAGAAAGATTTCGTTAGAACAGAACGATGCAGTCGACTCGCGGAGAATCCTTACTTCTTTCCCTTAATTAACATCTCTCAGCTGTGCTTGCGCGAGAGCCTGAGCGTGTACATGTACATGTGACGGCTTCTCGACATCGTGGCAAATCTCGATGGACTGTACCCATGCATGCCTCTGTACCTCTTCGATATCAGCTCTCTTCGATGGGTCCGGCTCCAACATTTTCCTGAGCAGCGGACGACACGCCCGCGGGGACAAGTTGTTGATCGTCGGTGGGCATGAAGATACCGCTGGCTGGGGGGACGCACAGGCAGTTGCGTACGCCATGTACATACCATCGGACTGTTGTGCAGCTCTCCATGGGATTTCCTGGAAGTGTAGACAATAGTAGACAATCCCGCAGGCCCAGATGTCCACGAGGCGAGCATCGTACGCTATGTTGCGAAGGATAGGTCATGTCAGAAGACTTTTTGTGCTTGGGAAGGAAGAACACTGCATACGCTTTCCCAAGAACTGTTCGGGGGCAATGTATGGCTCGCTCCCACAGAGACCAGTCGACATATGGATAGTTGACTCCCATGGTAATCTGTAGACCGTCGAGGCACCATAGTCACCGATCTACAAAGCATGAGGGGGATCTAACCGGTAGCTGATAACTTCAGCCCACCTTAAGATGGCCATTAGTGGCAAAGAACAAGTTCTCCGGCTTGAGGTCGCGATGGGCGACGCCTTGACTGTGAAGATACGCTACACCGTTGAGGATCTGCCGAAAACAGCACTCGACCTCACTTGGGNACATGCCGCCCTTTTTGATGGCAGCGTAGAGATCCCCTCCAGGACAAAATTCCATGACCTCACACCAGTGCTGGTTCTCATCTTGGATGAGATCGACAGTTTCGACTACATTGACGTGATGCAACGTGGAGGAGATGCAGAATTCGGCGGTGAGTTTTTTTACGTATTCTTTCTCCGACTCGTTCTTGCGACGCTTGCGGAATTCCTGCAGGGGAGAGCACGGCACGGTCAGTAAGACAAAACGAGACTCATCGATAATAAGAACACCAATGACGCACTTTGACGGCGTAAAGCTTCTCCTCGGTCCGATCCCACTTGTGCGCCAATCTGACGACGGAGGTGGCCCCCTTGCCGATGGCCACCTTAGCGCAGACACCGTACTTCTGGGATAAGCTAACATTGCTCTCGCCAGCAGCGGATTTGGGACCTGAGTGGTAAGGAATAGCTTCGGATTCCGACCTACGACTGCTGCCAGTAGAGCGCTGGGAGGATTTTCTCCCCAGCTTTGGCCCGTTGCCGAGAAGGTCCTTAAGCGTAAATTTATGCTTCTCCGCATCTTGAGAGTGGACAGAGGGTGCCTTGGGCTTTGACTTTGACTGATTGGGGGAGGAAGTAGGGTTGGCCTTTGCGATTGGAGGGGCTAGCGCTGTGGGCGCTGCATGCTTGGGTACTGGAGTCAGTGGCTGAATCAGCCCTGGCTTGATAGCCTCTGACATGCTCGGTGCCCTGCTGGGTGGTCTGGTGGACGGTGCGCTTCCCCAGTCGCTGTCAGAGACTGTAGGGGACGATGCCGTGGACCTTGAGCTCGATTCGGAGCTCAACTGAGCGCGGGGGGCCAGCGCTGACGGCTGTACATCCCCGACGGTGGATACAAGCTTCTGCAAAGTACCACGGGTCAGGCCTGGTTGTTTTTCGTATGTCCCTGCCTCTTTCGGGGGGAGTGGAACTGATTTCTTGGTGTGTGGTTTGTCGGGACTGTCTGGACCTTCCCCTTCCGCCTGTGCGGTATCTGAAGACTCCTGAGATGGCATGATTTGAGTTGGTGGTAGAATAATGGGCTGAAGTAATTGCAAGATGGTTGGTTGGATGAGAAGAGGGTATTAGAGCACAGAGAAGAACAAGAGCAAGATATAAGAAAGTGAAGACTTGTGAAGACAATGTATTCGTGGGGCCGTTAGACTTTAATATATGGATATCATGACGACTAGAGACGACGATTGAGGTAGCAAGACTTGGCAATGAAAATCAGGAAAAAATGGCTTGCAGCCCCGCCCTCGCCGCGTGCGGTCGACGATGGAAAATTGGTGCGATGGGATTCGGGAAGATGGTCGCTCCGCTCAAAGCTCAAGATGGATCCTTATAAACATCATCACATAAGCACGACACTGCCACATAGTAACTGATGTGGCGCCATGCTCCAGCTCTTTCCGGCTTTCCGGGTGGGACAAAACCTCTTTTTCTTCGTGGCCTCGTACATGGTGTTGTAAAATCATTGCAAATTTCCGTGAGGCATTTGTGTTAATTAATCTCCCAAGTGGTTTTGTATAGACTCATCAAGTCTCGCAGAGCCAAGCCGAAATCTACTAATAGTAAAGCTTATAGTATCCTAGAAGGTTCGGAGAAGTCATTCAAGATCTGCCGCTTAGCCTCGTCACATATAGCCGTTTCTTTCCTCGGTCAACCAGGAAGCTAAAGCGGCTTCCTTGCCTGTCTAAGGAGTATAAACGATTGCTTTCTCAAAGGCTTGTTATCCACAATGCCTCAGCCATCCCAACTAGGAAAGCCTTTGGAGCACTGGTTCCGGGCACTTCGATGCATGCAATGCACCCGCTGAAAGATCCGTTTTCATGTTAGAAGCTTTGACCCGTTTCCGTGAGCGGCGTTGAGGGGGGNTGGAGTAACGGAGGTTGCGGGGGATGTAAGTACAGATCAAGTCTATACAATTCGTAACTTGAGACAGAATCGTCATAGGCCCATTCTACACAAGTTCTCTAATTTCGGAAAAACACCCTATGACTAGGGAAGACTCACCAGTTTCACAGAGAACAGATGTGATTCTCACTTTCATCTGACCTGGTTACTACTTTCGTTCGTGAACGGCTTCGAAAGTAATTCAATTGAATGGTAGATTAACCCTATCAGGGTTTATACTGTGCCAAGTTAGGGTGCCCAGTTTAAACTGTAACGCGTTGTAAGTTGATTCATCTCAAATTTCCAGCGACATCCAAGACGCTTGGGAAATTGCTTTCGATACTCAAGGGCTTGCTCACTATATGAAAGATTACATGTAAACGGTAGAGCTGGCTCAAGCTCCCGAGGGCACCTGGCAAGGCGACAAGAGGATAATAGCGTAGCGCCACACATTACATTAAATAAAAACAATCCCATGAAATGAGTATTCAACTTCAATGACAAGAACTAGTAAATCCTGTGGGAATTAATACTCTGTAAGACCGCTCAATGAGGAAGCCGAACGGGTTGGGGTCTACAGTCTTGAGGACCTACACATTTCGATTAAAAGGTGTTCTTATTCCAGAGGGTAGCCTCGGCCTATAGTGGTAAAGGCAAATATTGCTTGCAGAAGATTCGGACGTAAAGGAATGCAAGAGATAGTCCTGGTACGACAATCCACCCAAAACTCTCATGCTTCCGCGAAAGTCAGGATCAGCCGCAACTGTTTCCCACATGTGAGAAGAGATCCTTACAACTGAGTTAATTAAATCTTCGAGGGATCCCCCTCGGCTATTTCCATACCGTAGAAAGTTCTCATGAAGGCTTCAAGTGTTTCACAACCTCCACAAGCTTGGAATGTGGTGGGGACTCTGAATATCACCGATGCGAGAAATCGGTCAAATAGATAGATTCTAAGCTAGAAAATACCGAATCACAACAGCATGCCCCTCGTAGCCTCCTCTCTCCTCGCTGCTTTCTCCTTCTTCCGTTTCCATGCAAGATCCAAACCAATCTTGCTGGGGTCAAATGCCCTATCGGTAGGCATACGGGCAATTTGGGCCTTGCTGCGTATTCTAGGACGTCTCATTGTGTACCACTCCCAGGCAAAACGAACCACTTCGCCATCAGCATCGTATGGGGTGGGAACCTCTGAATAACCCGGACGTGCTGTCGGATGGCGGACATAGATGGCAGAGCAGGTCAAGTAGTTGACCTCGATGAATGAAGGAACAAAGAGCCAGGGTGCGGAATAATGTGGAAGGTAGAATGGTGTGAGGTTCTGTGTAGTGTTGGTTTTCACAAGCTGGTTGACGTTATCATACTGTCCTTTCGGTTGACCAGGTTTTAAGAAACGTATGGCCTCGGGGTCAACACTGACATGATCCCCAGGCCGTAGACGCGTATTAGCATCGTTCAACTTGTATAATGTCAGATCCAGAAAGTGATAATAGTAGCGATAGATACTCACCACCTTCCCGTTTAGTCTAACACTCCCGTGAATTACGAGTCTTCTGGCCTCATAGACACTGTGGGCAAAACAACAACGGAAGATGAAGACGTCGATTCTCCGTTCGACTTCGGTGAACATAAGAGAACCGACGGGAGCCATGCCCTTTCTCTCTTCCTCCTTGTGCCAGTCGTCCTCTTTCTTCTTGCGTTTAGCAAAGTCTTCCAGCGCAGCTTTGTCGTCACCAGCTTGGGCAGCCCGCTTGGGACGCACATCAGGAAGGGTTTCCGGTAGATACCAGCGCTTGAATATTTTTTCAGGGATGAAGTCGCCGTGGTACGCTCGGACGCAAGCTTTTGAACGCCAACGCTGGGCAAAGAGTGTAAGGGCTGTCGTCGTTGTTTTGAATTCAATTTCTTGAGATTTGGGGCCCATGGTCCTTAACCACATTAGATAGAGATTTCTAGGGTGCCAGCTCTGTTACCCAAGAGTAAGTATATCAAGTGTAAGTAGTACCAAGTCATACATACCATTCGTGGCAGAGCCCTGGCCGTACTGAACACATTGCGGTCCCTCATTATTCAATGCTCAGCAATGGCCACCCAGTGAGTTATAGATACCACCCTCCGAAACGTCCACCTTTTGGTAGACTGCAATGGTGGCCCGGAGGTGACCGCGTTTAGAGAAAGAAACAAAATATGTCACGGTCACGAGGGCGTCACATTTCTTAACAGACGCGTCGGCCACGCCTCATCGGTGTCGCGAGCAGGTTTTCTTTAGTCTTGTATTCTATACAGCTACATTTGGGACTTAAATAACATTATGAGTACATCATATCTCTGGCACTTCAACTGAAAGACAAGATTCTATAAACACATTACAAATATATAGCTATCATATTGCGGCTGTCTTGACACTGTTTAACCTCACTACTAATGGCAGCAAGGAAACATTCTCGCTGGACGCGTAGTACTGTACACAGTCCAAATAAATCTGCGGAGCCCAGTGTGGTGAGTGGTTATTGACCAATAGCAGTATTGTAACGAACCTTGAACCAATGGTTAAAGTTCATCTCAAACTTTTTCAGCGTGTCCCACCGTTTGGCCATGCTGGATTCACTTTCTGTTCCATCCACAGCACCAATGCAGGATTTTGTGAACTGGCTTGAATAGAGGGAAAACATAGAACATGTATGTATCATTCTCGAGTAAGCCTATCCAGGCCATAAATGTTAAATTTGTAGATGCACGGACACAAGTAAACCCGTACCTTGAGCAGTTTTTCACTCGTCAACATACACTCTTTCAAACAGGTATCCAAGAAATCCACATGGTCCTTTAGCAATTGGTCCACCGTACTTACATTCCCTAATTTAGCTTCCAAAGCTCTCCAGTTGGGTTCAAGGACTTCAAAAGTAGCGAACGCAAGGATTTGTTGTACGAACGACAACATCCTCGCCCTCAGCAGACACACCCGTAAGCGCCACTTGGCCACATCAGGTAACGTAGGTATTGATACCCTCCAAGGTTGAGCTTTCTGCTCTGCCCACATCGCAGACAACGACGACTCCACATGTTTGAGATGCAAAAGAAATCGAAACAGAAGCTGATACCGTAAGATCGTTTTGCGTGAAATGACTAACGACAGAGGGAACTTGACCGTATAGTCTAATGCGACGATGTCTAGTCCTTGGAGTGTTTTGTCTTTCTCCTTGTCGGTTTTCTTCGAATCTGCAGGGGTCGTCGTTGGGTTCATGTAATCATTCTCATCGTCCTTCCCTCCCCCGCCACCAAAGAAACCTTTGGTTTTGACGACGGTGAGTAGCCAGTCATAGAGCTTCGAACTAGCCATGACGACCTTGACGTCCTCCCTGAACATAGTGTCATCCCCATGAGTATCGGTGTTCAGCGCGAGGTCGAGAAGGCTTTGAAGCTTGACGACGGATGCGGATTTCGCTGACTTCCGCAGTTCACTGGCAGCATTATCAAGGAAGTGGGTGAGGAAGAAGGATTGTGATAGGAAGAAGTATCGTTTGAGCGATCGCAGCCGGGGCATCAGTTGTTGGTCTTTGAGCAACAATTCGAGAAGTGTTCTGTTTGCATGGGTGTATGCGTCTTCGAGAAATTTATAGAACCTAGTGGAGTTAT
Organism: Chondrostereum purpureum; assembly: GCA_004354395.1. NCBI lineage: Eukaryota > Fungi > Basidiomycota > Agaricomycetes > Agaricales > Cyphellaceae > Chondrostereum > Chondrostereum purpureum. Next base: position 8,167 of record LBLO01000224.1, read on the forward strand.
TAGATCGAACAAAGGAGTATCGAGTAACAGGAAAGCACTTCTCATCATCCATGTAAAGCTCTTCGTCACCAGATTTACCGCTAACTTCAATTCCACACTCTCTGATCACGTTCAAGTATTTCCCTGCCAGTAAAATTTTGTGCTTCCAGCCCTGTAGAAGTGGCGGGACGCATGCACCACCAGGAAACCTCCCGCTTCCATCTCGTACCCGCACCTGGCCACCCATATCCCTCAATGTGTACCGTCGTTCCCAGTACTCATCTGTATAATCAACCTCCAAAATCCCTCTGTCTATGAACTTGCTTTCCTTCACTAGTAGTTCCTCATACGGGTCTAATAACCTTCCGGTCGTGATCCACGTCTTGAGCATGCTGACGTATGGTTTGCCAGCCGCGCGAAGGAGAGTAGTGAACAACATCGATGCTGTTGGGTCTCCTGACATCGACTGCATCTTCTCGTACACGATGGTAAGGACTTCTCCGCCCTTCACAGAGATGTTTTCGCTTCCGTTACTCTCTGCTAAAGCTGCTTTCAGCTTGGCTCCGCCTAAACCAAGGGCTTCGTTTTCTTCATCATCAGAGGATGATGAGGCATCGGAGAGGTTGTCAGAAGCGTCTGCGGATCCCAACTCGAGAATGAGGTGGTATAAGAGGGAGAGGGTGTGGATGGTTGGGTGGACGTAGAACCAGAGTTTCTGAAGTGAGAATTGGGGGGAAGAGTTGAAAGCGTGCTCAAGTTGAGAGAGAAGGGTTTGATAGTCCTGACGATGTGATAAGTTTTTCATAAACTCAACGTAAATTATGATAGAAGCGCGAACCTTAAGCATTTCACGAATGGCTGCGCATAGAGCGTGATTTACCAACCCATAATCGAGGTGGCTCCGATGCTCAATGAACGAAGATACTGCAGTATAATATGTTCCTAAGGGTAACACCCTCTCAACAAGATCACGCAGAGAAGTGTCTAGTTCCAGTGATATGTCATTTTGGTCCGATCATAGTATAATGAGAAAGGATACCTAAGGAAGGTGCGATTGCAAACCTGATCCCTTGGAAGGGATCGTCGTCTTCTGGCGAGTATTCTGGGTGGAACGTGACATAAGTCCCTTCCATACCCTAATATTTTGTATTCTGTGCTGCTTTTGCAAAAGAAATGGTAATAAACATACCATCAACACATATAGTAAATCCTCTAGTATCAGAGCTTCTTGGACTTCCAGAGGTACGTGTTCGAGACTCTCTGCTCTTCCCTTTCCTTTGGATTTCTTGGGTATGCCTGTAGATACCACACGAGAGTTCAAAGGAGCTTTGACGAACGACGTTTCTGCAATAAATGAAGGTTCTCCTATGGAAATTGGAGGGTTAAGGGTGCTCTGAAACCCTCTGGTACAAGATTTTACAAGTTGAAACCCTACCTCTCGACAAGTATTGCCTTGGACTGCTATGGTCGTCATCGTAGACGCGTTCTCTCCTCACAGATGCAATAGTTCCCGCAATCTAATATCTCAACTTTTCAGTTTCGAGTATAATTAGTTCCATCGGTTGCGTTACTTTAGTATATTCTTTGGCTGTGAGTGTTATATTCTTTTTTCGCGCCCCTGTCCGTGTTCTTGGGGTATATGGATCCATGGTGGAGGGGAAAACGCGTAGAAAAGGTGGTGATGGTACTAGTTCAAGTGCCTTTGTTGATCAGGCGGGCCGCATGTCCCTCCTGTCGGGCTTTGTCAGCAGTACTTTCATCTGCCTCCGTCCATCACCACGCGTACGCCCGTATTCTACAGCCTTATCAGCAGCANGGGATAATGGGAGAAGTGGTTAATGTTGTTGTTGCGTTGGCTGTAATATACTTTGTTTTCCGCTGGGCAAGTTCAGGTGTGTTCAATTATCCTAACAATACCATTGAACTCTTCACTTAACTTTTAACATTTCAGGTGAAGACCCTCAACGCGGGGCGACCGCGGCCTTAGGCTTCAGACCTAAGAATGTCACACAAGAGATGGTGTGTTTCTTTAGGTTATGATTTTGGTAACTGCTCACCAACTACATCAGGTCGACACAATATCGTCAATGTTTCCTGACATTCCAAAGTAATCCCCTATCATCAGTGTTCCTCTGATTCTTCAACTTATATGGCGTCTTGTTGACAGAGATAACATAAGATATGACCTGTTAAGGACGGGCTCGGTGGAGATAACAACCAACAAGCTTTTGGAGCGGGGTTTCCTTCCACCGGTATGTAGATGAAGCAAATTAATGTACCTTGTTAACATCTTCACATTTGATATAGCCACCCCCAGCTTACTTCACCATCTACGCCTCCAGCCCAGCTGACCCCACACCTGCTGCATCACCTCCGCAGTCGAAGAAGAAAGAAGAGCAACCCAAAGATCTACTATCGCGTTACAATCTTCAATCCCGGACGAACGACGCCATTGAAGAAGAAGACGTTGGGGGTAAAGCAGTATGGGAGGATACTCCAGAGAAGAGGGAAGCTAGTTTGCGTGAGCGCAAGGCCAAGATGATATTGGCTGCCAGACAGTGCGCATATATACTCATTATTCGTATTGGAGCCGCTTAAGCTAATGGTACTTACCTAGACGCATGTTGGCCCAGGCAGAGCAGAAAAGCAAAGACTCGTAATATATCTTTGTCCCCTTTGCACCACTCAGATTATAACGATGTGATTAATATGATCAAGCACAGAAATTAGTCCGCTCTTTTTCTGGTGACCTGATTGAGGTTGAAACCAATGTTCGGCTCCAAAATCACTCAATTGACATGGAGAAAGCAGAGAATGGTTGAAAGTATAAGAAGCAGTGGGCCACCCCNGAGGTTGACAACCGGTCTTGCGATCGCATGAATCCGTGAATATTGGTTGATTGTCAGAACAAGGACGTGCTCTATGATGCTAACGATACAGCGACAGGGTGTTTATGAATACATCCTTTTAGATGGTTAGGGAGAAGAGCAATATCTGGTTTAATGATAACTAGACCGAAAGCCTCTCGGTCTGTTCGGTTTGCTACGGAGCGCCCTGGATATTTTTTCTCTGCGCGTTACTGATTGGGGACCTGTTGTGGAAAATATTAGAACGCCATCTTGTATGAAGAAGTTGACTGATACGTACACGCAGTGGCCCATTGCTCGGCGGTTGGAATCACAACTCTGGCAGGGTCAACTTTTGGCATCATATCTGACTTGTTGACATTGATTCGTTTCTATAGGAGATTCACGTTCAGCATGATGATGATTTACACCCGACATTTGTTCGAAGAACGTACCCGACCAAACGGAGAAAGAATTTTGTCTCTGAGGCGTAGCCACTTGCTATTGGGCACGAAGTATTCGACCTCGTTGTAGACGATGATGTTTGAATCGGGGATATCGAACGTCTCTTCAACGATCGCTGCCCCTTCGCATGCATGCTATAAACACAATCAATAGATTAGTATTGTTGGTGCTAAAAGAGGGGAGCTTGATGACTTACCGAACGAACTTCACGTTCAGTCATGAACCACCAGTGACATGATGGGCATATGAGTGTGGGGATGTCGGCTTCAGTGAGCGAGGTTTGGTCGCATTCTTCTTCCTCGAATCTTCCGTTGCGCCTTTCCATCCAAGCTTCAATTACTTCATGGGGCACGTCAAATACGGGAAGAACCATAGCCTCGTCGACACCGAATTGCGTAGCAGCGGCTTTGGTATCGATGGTAGGGAATTCAGAGAGGGTGGTGATTGATGCCCACGTTGAAGGTAAGTGACCGAGAGAAACAGATATATCTGTGGCCGTTCTCTGTAGGGGTTGCGATAACATATTTGTGAATTTAGTTGTGGGTAAGTGGTGAGTAGGAAATATCCCCCAAATGTATTTCACCTTTTATACAAGCTCACAAGCTCCTGTGATATCATAGAGAGACACTGACTGAAAAAGGCGATGCACTTGTCTCTCCGAGGTTTTGGAGGACTGTGCAATAGGGACTAATAGTAGATAGGGTCTCTGTCTGAAAAGCGTCTGAAAAACTTCACTGCGCTCTCACGAAAGATATGCACTTTGCTCACTCGGAAATATATGTTTGGCTCAACTCAAGTATCATGGTAGATAAGGACAATCGTGGTGCATCGCCACGGGCGGTGATTGCCTGATTTGGAAACAAGGGTATCTACCTAGCTGGGCCAGGTGTGGTCCGGCTATAGCTCGGAGCATAAACTTGGATTCAAATTCATGATAACTACAGTGTATGGCAACACAGCAGGACTTATACCTGTATTTTACTCGCAATATACTGAGATTGGACAACCTTCAAGTGTGGCCTTGCCACAATGACATCATCATCTGCTAGCGTAAGCCTTCGTAAGCAACTGCCAACTTTGCCACCTTCATCATCTTTATTTCCTCTCACTAATCACTTTATGTTTCCCAGTCTTTCTCTGGTCCCAAAAATTGTCTGTGTCAACTTACGAGTCTATCAATATCACCTCGAAATTCTGTGTCTGGTTGACTAAATTTCTACTCTTTACCACGAAGGAAATAAGCCAAGTCAACACAACAATGCTCTGATACTGTTTTTCAATCTGGAAACTCAAAGGTACCCCTGGGCTGGAATATGACACTGGATTCTTAGAGACTAACCCTGCGTTGTTTGTGATCGGCGTGTAAATGTTTGCGCTTGCCGTTTCTACGTATCATTCTTCTAGCCAATCAACGTCCCCTGCCACCATCGCAGATATAGAACGGATGTCCATACCACGCGCTTAGGTCTAAATTTCTCGTGATATCTAACCGGCTTCCCTCCAGGACCGTGACACGATCCCCAAGGCAAACATCCTGATTTAATCTATGAGTAATTCCAATTCATCTAGCACATATATAACAACAGACGGAGTGTATGGATTGGAATGAGGATTCATCTTCCCCGCTGGAATTATAGACACGAAGGCTGCAGTCATTGGTCATGTGTGTATGGCATTTCGCCACCAGTGATCGCATATCTGGTCTGGGGCTGTTTCGATACAGGAGGATTCTTCTCGGATACTAGGCATTAGGCACGCCACGACTTCCCGTCTCAAATGTATAGCCTATCTTCTGAATCTCCTAGTTGTTTTCGCCGTCATTGTAATATAGATTCAACCATTCAGGCTACACGATCCATGATCCATCCCAAGATATCGTATCCGCAATTGAAACAGCGGGGCGGTTACCTTCAAAATTTCTTGGGGTCCTTACTTGTATTTCATATAGTTCCTTGCAATATCCTCGTTTGTTGAGTCCAACGTGCACGCCTTCACCTGCGGTACTTATCTGCACACCGGAAAATGTGCATGGAGAATGGACGACGCTTCTCGGAGTCATCACCGAGAGTGGGAAGACTGGTCGTATCGTGATTTTCGCTCATATATTGGCTCAATCTTTCCACAATCAATATCCTCCATGATTTATGTGGAGCTCCGCGACCTGATACGCACCTCAAAAGGACCTCAAAAATTATGTTGAGCTGTTTTGGCGTCGCTTAATACGTCTCAAAAACTCTGCACAATTTTTTCTGGTTCCCCTGATTCGTTACCGTAAAATATTATGTCCTCATGTAAGGATCCCGGTGGACGGCTTCCTAGCTGTACCACCAACTCCTTTGATGGTATGTTACTCTCCGATTCGGGGGTCTACCTTGCAGAAGGTGTCTGTATATTTGTTTCAGCCTCCCCTCTACGGTCAGCTCCCACAAGGCTTTGTATCTATCCATGAATTAACCACTGTCTCTCTATCTCTTTGCACGAAATTCTATCACGGAGTTTAGACATAAACCGGAAGCAATAGGAACTCAGTAGCCCTTCTTCGCACTGACCCATGTTCGTGTCTTCGCACATCCGTCATCGACCTATGTGTCCGTCCGAACCTGTGTCTCCAACGCTTTGTGGCTCGAGCCGAACTCGGCTTCTGTTCAACATAGCCTAATGCGCAGAGAAGCCAAGACGTTGTCATACTTCGTTCTCCTGGTCTGGTACGGTCCTACTCATGAATCTCGACTCCTACTACTGAGACAACGGTAAGCTGGAATAGTCGTCGGCGCGTCGGGTGGTCCGTCTGTCGGGGCGGTGCATGGTCTAGTGCTCCACACGTGACACGGATCCCGAGCCCCTCTCGGTGATACAGGGCCAAGGTTCACGAAGGTTCACGATATGTCCAATTTTATCCAGATAGGTCCATCTCGCGTCATGGATTTGCGTTCGGACCATTTGAATTATTCGCCCCAACTTCGAGAATGCCCCGATATGTTCGTACTCAGCGGATCTATAAAGAGAGCCCCGTCATAAACACATTTCCCCTACCATGCGATTAATCTCCATTCTGAAAACAAGTATACATGTCTGCAGAGCGCTCTCCAGTTGCTTCTTCGTCTCGCTCATCTGGGTCATCTTCTTTACAACGGGGTCGGGCGTGCGGGAATTGCAGGCCAGTTCATTTTATTCTGTGTCTTCACATTTGTTCTCTATTGATAATTTAACTACCTCAACCTAGACGCCGTAAAATTGTATGGATCCTTGTATCACTTCTCTTCTGTCTACTCTAACGCCACGCGCCAGAAATGCGATGGAAGAAGACCTGTGTGTACTCAATGTGAGCGTTCTGCCAGGCCTGGGGATGAATGCGAGTATACGGACACGGGTCGAACGCGTACTCAAGTGCTAGAGGAAAATGTCGCACGACTTGAGGCGCGTATTCGAGAGCTCGAAGAGCCCCACGACGAACAGGCGGTAAGACTTCATGATCCTTATTATCATCACCAGCAAGTTCAGGACCACCGCCGGTCTTCTTCCCTTCCTGGCTTGGCTCAGTCCGGTGCCCATCCCCAAAGTCCTGGTGGACAGCTCAGCCCAGCTATATCCCAGCCAGATTCTAATCCAGGTGAGGTATATCAATATTTGCATCTCCCCCGTGACTGATTTGCGTCATATGTCAGCTTCGTCTCGAGGTACGCCCTCAACTCATTCTCCAGCTCCTAGTAGTGCAGAGCACATCCTAGAAGTAAGTATACCATCCGCGCCACAACTCCGTGGTAGCTGACATCACTCTTACCATGTCATTTTAGGAGCCTTCCATATCCGTCATTCAACTCCTGTGAGCTCCACTTTTGTCGACTCAGATGTCCAGAACAGACCTAGAGCTACCTAAATTGACTATTCCTCCTATTTTAGGTTACATCATTTCCTCCCGCATGCCTCACAGTTTGGATTCTTCCTCAATCCGGGTCGATTTCTCGAAAGCGCCTTGCGTCCACTTCCTATGGGTGACCCAAATCGCCCGTGTCCAGCCCTCCTAACCGCAGTATACCTTTGGGGGGCACATTTAGCCCGTTCGGATCCGTACGCTGCACTAGAGCCCACTTTTCTCTCACGTGCACTCTTGAACGCAGCCAATGGGATTTCTTCCGACCATCCAAAGAAGATACTCAACGGAATACAAGCATCCGTCCTTCTCTCCCAGTACTTCTTCAAGATTGGAAGGATCTTAGAAGCCAAATACCACCTCTCCGCCGCGATTTCTCTTGTGTCTGGCTACCGCTTGCATCAGATTCCTGCAGCTACGCCACCCGTTGTCGACCTCTTTGGGTTAAGCACACCGTTCTTACCTCCAGCAACGGACAGAATCGAGGAAGGAGAACGGATTAATGCATTCTGGACTGTATACCACCTGAATAATTGCTGGGGTGTCGCTCTAGGTAGTCCTGCGGGAAACCTTGATGGTCCTGGTTTTCATGTTAATGTTCCTTGGCCTCTGGATGTCGAGCAGTATGAACAGGTGCGTTATGTCCTTAACCTGCGTCCTCCGCTACACACGTCAAACCCTAGAACCTTGTTCCTCCACCTCCCCTTCAAGGTGTCCACACGGTAGAAGCATTCCTGAGCCAAGGGGCAGCTCACCCTGACCCCTCAATGCTTTCGCTCTTTGTCAAGGCATCCGTCCTATTCGAGAGAGCATCGAACGTGAACGCTCGTTTGCAAAACAGTGTGTTCCCGCATGTTTATCGTCGTTTTGGCCATGGAAGTGGGTATGCCTTCGGGGACCACAGTGCTCACTTAATGTCCCCTGCAGATTTGGCATCGACGTTGCACGCAAACGAGCTCGCGGACCAGTTCTCTTCCTTGGATGCTCTGATCGAATCGTTCAAAGTCGTACTTCCATCGATGGGACAAGTGGAGATGACAATGCCTATGTCGGTCCGGTTGGCATTTGTCACTCACACGCTCGTCCACGTCTCAGTAATCCAACTGCACTCTNGGCTGGCAGGAACCAACGTGCATTCGCAGCAGCGTACCCTTGCGGCAGCTGAGGCCGTCTTCGACATTATAACCTCGACTGGAAACCTACAATCGTTTGGGCAGATCAATCCAATCGTGGGAACGTTGTGGACCAGAGCCGCGCAGGTTATCGTGGGTGAGATATCAAGGATGCGGGCGCTGAGGGCTACTTGGGGTGGTCTTCCCACCGACAAAGAGCGGGAGTTGGCGGATGTTCTCGAAAGGGGTTTGGCTGCCATGGCATGGTTTGCCGGTGATTCACAGTTGATGGGTGAGCAACGACTTTCGGTCTGGTCCTCTGATCATATTGATATGTGGCATATCCTTGGGGGCATTTCTCACCATCAGGTTATCAGCTTTCAAAGCTTCAAGCGGAGTATTCTTCGATCTAAACAGCAACAGTCTCTTGTTTACCTCTCTGGTTTATCCTTTACTTATATGACCTTTCTCTCTGTGTTTTCTCTGTGTGTCACGCGGCGCGTTCGTTGCTTTCAGCTTCGATCAGGGTTCTCTCCTGATTTTAAGACTTGATAGCATCGATTGAGTCGTTTCTCCTGGTTGGGATAGCTCCACTGCATCACAGATTCACAGGCGTCAATTCCAACTTGAAGCCCATTTCACCGGCCCATTCTGATGTGGCTACTGGTCACTGGCTTTCTCGAGTCTTAACTTTGGGCTCATTGGTATTCAGTCCAGAACTACTCGCTCCGGTGACCTGATCCAGCTATTTTCGCATTCCATCTTCTCAGCGTCTTTTGGCGGTCCGCGAATTTGTAGGCCCTGGCTTGTGACCTGGACGGAGTTCATCTCTAATATCTATAAGAGAGGATATCACGCAGTTTACTGTCGTCAAGGTCAATTAGGACTTAATACTAGATCACCATGTATCCAATTAGATATACCAGTGATCCCTCGACTACAAGGGTAATTCCTAGTGTGCGATAATGATTGTCTTTGGATGGATCACACAGTAGTACTATTACTAGCAGCGATGTTCTGATCATAATTTTGACTACTTTATTTGTGATAGATGGAAAGAACTGAAGTGAAAAATGAAGATGTGTATCTTTCTCCGTTTCCGTTCCAGCGGCGGTAATTGGACGGTAATAACCCGATGTCTTGCCATGTTCAACATTTGAACAAATCGAGGACTGTCTACTAGTGCATCATTTTTCAGCGGAATAAGTAGTGTCCATTCGAAACAACATTCCAGCCAACATACTTAGCGCTATTGTTTTCTTCTTCGATGCTGGGCGGGCCTTTGGAATCCATAGATCCCATACAGAATTCAGGTCTATACCATTCTCTATCCGCCGAGGACCTTTGGGGTGTCAATCAAGGAAGTTACACGGAGGTTATGTCGGCATTTCATACGTGTAAGTCTCTTGAGTCTGCAAAAAGGGTATGCGGGAACTGAGAAATCCGCAAAAAGATAGCACTGGACCTCTGAAAGATAAACTGGGCAATGTCCAATGACGTTGACGAATAGATGGCATGCATGTCCAGAACACGCGTTCCCTCCCAGGCACATGGAACCGTGTAATTCCCCATGATTATCCGCCTTTCGGGGAATATATTTCGGACACGTCCTGGGAATTTATGAGTCCAACCTAGGGTAAAAGATCGGTGAGATCCTTGTTGAAGGACTTTATTGTATGTAGGTATAGAGACAGCAAGAAACAATAGGTGGAAGGAACAATCCAACCAACCATATGGTCTGCTATCTATAGCTTCTATCGAGGGATAATAATTGGTCTTGGGATGCGCTGTAAATGTGGATGAAAGATGGAGAACACTGAGAAGTTGAGGCTGCCACGTGCGACCAAACGGAACTTAGACTGCTTAGCTAATCGAGGGCCAAATTACCGCGAGCTCGTCCACAAAAGTAGCGTTCCAACTTGACCTTGTACCTCCATCATCTCCTCTCGCCGCTGTGCCCCACGAAGCTTTTAGCCTCCTTTTCCCACTATGGACGCACATGACCGTGACTCTGAAGCTGGAAATGGATCCATCATGGTTGCGACGACCTTGGCCACCCTTGTTCTAGCTGGTTCGGCCTTTGTATTCCGTTCCAACGTTCGTGGTCTGCTCTATCACCACACAGCTGGCAGTGCGTCTCCTGGTGAGAAACGCGACTTGAACACAAAGAAAAACGGCAAAGTCGTCGACTCTCTCTCAGTGCCTGAAAGCAACGGCAAGAATGCACGCTCGAAGGAGAGGCGACGGCGAGGCAAGGACCCACTGAAAGACCTTTCGAAAGGCGGAAAACGAGCAAAGGCTCTTTCTCGTATATTGACTGACAATGATCATTCCATTCCCACCCCGGAATCATCTGCAGAACCCAATGTCTCGCTTGGCCCAAGGCCCAGAGGGCCCTCGTTCTCTACTTCTTCTCGGTCAGTTTCGTCTGCCAGCTCTAGTAGACTTGCTGGCTTCTCGGATGCCAACAATGGGCTTTATGAGGGCGACTCTGATGAAGACTATCCATCGACCCCCACGATCATCCCTATAGCCGCCCAGCCCATTGACAGCGCCCCACTAGACAACAACAATCCATCGACTTCCGACAATGAATCGACATCTTCGTCCCACCCATCTTTTGTATTCTCCAATCTCAGCGATTCTCATTCTAGCGCAAACTCAACCGCGACATCTGCATCATTCGAGTCAGCTTCCATCGCTCCAACCCAGGTCTCAGAGCCTCAGACTCGAAAATCAGGTATACAGTCTGCTGCTGGTAGCCGTCATACACCCACTTTCCCTGGACCATGGGACTGGGATGGCGCTGCTTCTCTTTTGGCAGCTTCCAAGACGGCGAACACTCATAGCCGTAAGCCACACCGGCTCCGAGCCAAGGATTTTATCAACGCTACATCGACAGAGGCACCTGTAGTGACATCTAAACCTACTTCGTCTTCTANCCTTACAGAGTCTCCATCAGACCAAATCTCTTTAGCTGAGGATGCTCCCGCGGAAGGAAAGTCAACCGCGTCACTTAAGCGAAACGGAACGTCCTCGACACCGCCACCATCTCTTTGTTCCCAAACACAAATAGCTTCTTTGCGCGGTGCTCTAGAGGCGGCGAGGCTACGAGAGGAAAAGATGAAGACGGACGTGGAACGATGCACGAAAGAATTGGAAATGATGCGATGGGAAACCAATGTCGGGAGGAGAAGAGAAGCTGAAGTTGGTACTATTTCTGTGCAGTTTTCCACCTGCTAATGACTATTTTTGCAATCTAGATGCAGTCCCAGATTCACCACCTTGTTCATCAACTGCAGGGGTACGCTGCGATGTTCATGACCATGTCATCACCACCCCCGACCCAACCCTTCCAACCTCCGCAGCGAGGCTCTAACAATGGATCTCCGGCCCAGTCACCACCTCCCGGTCCGATGCCAGTTCATATTCTTCCGAACGGGATGCTCAGTCCTATGAGTCCACATTCACCATTCTTTGGTGGTGGAATGTATGGGCCGCCTCCTCAGCACATTCCTAATAGTAGCCTCCATTCCCTTTCCATGTTCCCGTCTTCAATCCCAGGAGGTTCTTCCTCTGGCACTTCCTCTCCAGACTCGAGCGGTGGTAACCCGCAAATGTCAAGAAGTCGTGGACGAAGACGTACCAGAACTGCGAATGCTGATTTAGGAGGTAATGGATGCGTGGATCTTTCTGGGGGATCTGGAGAGTCTGATGTGGAGGGCGGGGAAGAGGAGCGGGAGGAAAGTGTTGCAGATTTGTTGGCAGATGCGATTTTGAAGAGGCCGGAAGCGATGAAACTAGGGAGCATTGTTAGGAAGACGAAAAAGAACAAGATTGTGGAGGAGGAAGCGGATCCTGACGCCGGTCAAGTTGAGGAACAAGAGCAGCCGCCCCCTTCGCCGGTCAAGGAATTCACTTTCCCTTCGTTGACTGACTTTGGTGCTGCTACCATGGACCAGACCCAGCAGCAAGATGAGACGACGCTTATTTATTCGTCGTGATGAACGATACCGCGACGATTTTTATTGTTATTTCTTGCTTCTTTTGATCTATATTCACGATTCATTCGAACACTCTTCTTGTCATCTTGCGATCTTATCAGCACACTCCACCTCCTCTCGTTTTACACACATGACACCCCCTTTCGTGTTGCTTTCTTAATTTCTTGATTCATCGACGCCAGGTCCGTGACGATTTCCGTTTTTTTCTTCTCCTTTTCCCTCCCATCACCAAGATTATTGCGGTATGTACGTAGTTTGAAGTAGTCATATTTACAAGAAGTAGAATACCCCCTCCCATGCCGCTCGAGCAGCGAATATAAGTGAAGAATTTTGTACAGACGCGTTCCTGAGGGAAGAGTTCTTTTCATTTTACCATACCCCAGATTTTCGATCGTGTTCTTCAGGGTCCAGGGACCGAGGCGGGATGGTTCAATTACGGTTTACCCAAGTCTGATTAAGGGGTGCTCAATTCTAAGCAGGGCACGAGAAGAGCAGGGCAACTCGATTTGGAAAGGGTTCGGCAAGGGCGAAACAGTTTGACTAATTCCGATGATCTTTAGTGTTCTGGACTTTGACATGGTCTGAAGCCCTTCCTCTATGCAAAGGCCATAACACTGAAATCTCCTCGAATATGCCTTGCTGTAGATACCAAAAACAATAAATATATGCATATAGAGCCAGCAGGACAAGGTCAACATTTTCTGGATCAGCCGTGGTGTGCTCTTTACCGAGCGACTATTCTAGGGAAAAACGGTCATCCTAATTTGGTTTTCTTCCTTCNGTGCCCCAGTGCCCTAGNTGCCSTGCTTAGMWTTASAKCGTGAGTGTAAAGGCGCATTTGCATCCTCAGGTATCCCTCGCTACAGTGACTATGGGCACAAATTCACCGCAGGCAAAAGTATCCTAAGAATAGGGATTGTCGATTCGCACCGCCCAGCGCAGCAGTCATTGGCGCTTCTTCGACTCGCCGTCTGCTTGATCATATCGCCTCTGTGGCAGTATAAAAGGCCCCAGTCTCTTGAGCTCTAAGTCTCTCATCACCACGACACATTCTCTACTTTCCAACGAAACAACTCGTTTACTCTCTCTCAAACCAAACACTTCTCATTTTTATACACCAAGATGCAGTTTAACCTCTTCGCCATCTTTGTTTCTCTTGCTGCTGCCAGCAGCGTTTATGCCCAGCAGGATTGTGGTGAACAATGCTGGAACTCAGCTCTGACATCTGGCAATCCCAGCAACTGTGCTTCGTACGCTTTTCAACCATTCAATCAGATTCATTGATTTTGACGGCAGCATTGGACTGTAGAACCGACTTCAACTGCCTTTGCAACCAAAGCAATTTTGCCAGTGCTGCCACCCAGTGCAACAACGCGTGCACTGACCCAACCACTGCGAAACAGTTCGTAGATGACCGATGCTCACCATGTAAGTTTTTTTATTCACCTCCCCTTCGTTTGACTTGGGCCTGATTTCTGGATGGTAGACATTGCTACGACCGCTGCAGATACTCCTCAGCAACAGACTACTACTCCTGCTCAACAAGAGGGGTCTAATGCGGGAGCGGGTACTGCTCAGCAGCAAGCTGCGCATAGACGCATGGTACGCTCTAGGAAGTAACTTAGCGGGGGGAGGGGGTGGTTATGTAACAGATATGAGAAGGAAGATACTTTATAAATCGAATATAATAGCCATAGCCATTGGGATATTCTAGGCTCATTGTCTTGTCATTGTCATCCCAAACCAGGAGAAAAATAATTCGTTGACTCCAAATCTCTGTCAAGTTATTAACATACGGGAGTGTTCCTAAGTCCAATGTAAATTCTGAGAAAAGAGCGACGCCACTTGGGACCGGAGTGAGGATCCAAAACCTTTCCATCCGCTGAGTCAGCTCAATTCAACTCTCAGTTGACCACGATCTGGAATGAGCACCGAAACGGAAACCACGGCGGTGACGAAGAAGCAGAAGAGGCTGAAGCCAGCCAGGAAGCAGGTCAAACCGGGAGAAGTGGAAATCAAAGAGACTCCACAAACGGGAAAGGAATACAGTACGTTCATCTATCCACTTGCCTTTTGAAATGCTGTATAACATGCGCGTTCACAGATATTTGGTATAACAAATGGGCTGGAGGAGATCGTGAAGATAGTTATTCAAAGTAAAGTTACCTCTACTGCGTTCAGTATCTCATCACTTTAACTTCGTCCGTAGCAAAACCAAAGCCCAAACTCGTTGTAACATCAAGCGCGATTCTGGCCTCACCCGTGCCAATACCACTGGGAACCCTTATATCTGTCTATTTTTCTCGCGGGGATGCTGTCCATATGGTTGGGAATGCGAATACAAACACATGTTGCCTCCGCCCTCGATGCCTCTTCCCGATTCCAGTAAGGATTGTTTTGCCCGCGAAAAGTTCTCAGACTACAGAGACGATATGGGCGGTGTCGGAAGTTTCAACCGGTTAAACAGAACGCTCTATATCGGCCGAATTAAAGAGGTCGGGGATGGAAGGGAAACAGAGGAAGTCGTTCGTAGGCATTTTGGCGAATGGGGAGAAATTGAACGAGGTACGCCGAATTTGCCTAACCTTGATTCATAGTATTCGTGTCTAACTGTAACGCTCTGTAGATGACTCTGARTCTGGTTGGGCAGTAAAAGTCTTGCAGTACCGATCCGTGGCTTTCGTAACATATGTCTCCGAACTCTCTGCCCAATTCGCTAAGGAAGCAATGGCATGCCAGTCTCTAGACAACGACGAAATTCTCAACGTTCGATGGGCTACGGAAGATCCGAATCCTGTTTCTAAAGTCAACGAGAAGCGGCGTTTGGAAGAGATGGGACAAGAGGCGATTGGTGCGAGAATGGATGAGAGGATAATTGACGCCATGCGGCAGGTCAGGGCGTTGGAAGAGGGTGTCGTATTGGATGAAGARGAGGAAGAGGATGGCCGGGAAAGCAAGAGGAGAAGGATTGAGGGCGGTATGGCAGAGCAAGATGAGGATGAGCAACAAATCCCCGAAGAAGAACCACCCAAATCTACGGGCCTTCTGAACTCAGATACGCTCGAGAGCCTAAAATACTTTGCACAGATTCGGCAGCAGCAGCAAGGCCCTGGTCAACAGGTGAAGAGAGCCCCGCCGCCTGCACAGGGGCTGGGGTTGGGCGACTATGGTAGTGACGATGACGATTAATTCATGTATCAKTTAACATTATTTCAAGTTGTAGATTGACGTGTCATCTTTCTTGCTTCCGGGATTTCAGGATTGAGCACCCTTGGGGAGCAGTTTCATCGAGAAATGARGTACTYCAKARCAAATAACATCATCCTGCAATGTTAAGGTCACTCACGCATAATAAATTTTGCTTCTTACTTCAAGCTTCAAGATTGAAGAGTCGTGTCCACAATATTCCTTTCTTCACGCGCCCGCCTGCCCTTCATCTGGATTTGGCTCAGAGGTAGCAACAAATTTAAAACACATTGAGCAATAGTAACGACCATGCTATGAGCTATGGAACCTTGCTAGTTCTGTGTTCACGGCTAGTCCTGTCGCAACCTAGTAAATGAAACCGAAGAGTCCTCCAGCGCTGGGCAGGGTTGTCAGGAATAGCACAATACAGAGAGTCGACAGGACAGGGGTATAAATGCGACAAGAACATTTGAGTGGTTGATGGCGCTTTCACAACGAATCGCTCCAATAGCATTGTTGACACGCACAAAGGAGGGTTGGGAACCTCTGCGGAGGGTCTGGACATATTGATAACGGAACTGCATCACACCAGGAAAGGTCAACGGTAGCAGCAATGGAAGGTCAGAATTGCAACTGTTAGCCACCCTTAAAGATCACTGAGCGCAAAGAGGTTATGCGAAGGCACAATGTTTATGAACCCATAAATCAGNNCATAAATTTGGGGTCAACTATCTTACAATCTCTGTACACAGGTCAGATCCATCTCAATGTCCGGCACCACCACCACCGAGACTCCAAATGTATCTCCCAAAGATCACCTCACCCACCCCTAGGCCAAGAATGATGGATATGATGAAGCCAACTTGGTATGTCCTAAACCACACCGGAATCGTTCAACCAAGGATAGCAAGGAAGAACATGGGTACACATACATAACAACTAGCATGAGCGCGAATCCAAAGAGAGAATGGACTGCGTATAGCGCTCCTTTCAAACAATCGGCAGCAGGGGAGAACGGGGGTATGGTTCGGACTGTTTCTCCGCCCTTTTCGACACTCATTTGATGGCGATTGCGCATCCTATGAATGATACTCAGTTATAATGCTTAAAATTATGCCGAAGATGCTACTCACCCAGCAGTTAAAACAACCCCACAAGCTTCCACAAATCTCGAAATGATGGCCAAGATAAACAATCCGATGCACGCTCCGACTACCGCACCAGGCGAAGAGGGCACCCAACCTTCAAACCAAATGGTATCCGTAAGAGGAGTGAAATGGAAGAATGGTATCATCGCATGGGTTGAGTGCGATGAGGTGGTAGTTTCAGCAGTACTGGAAGCGGCAGTGGTTTCATCGTGGTCCTCCCCGTGCGCGGCACAGAGGAGGGCGAAAAAAACGATTGTGAGAGGAAGAACGAAGAGAATATTGCTCCTGGCCATTGTGGGGTATTATGGTGGTGGGTCACTTGCAAAGGACTAGTCGGAATCTGCCAAGATGGCAGACGATTAAAATCGTTTTCGACGAGACAAACACGGACAAATCGTAATGAGGAATCTCTTCCTTGTTCTGGGTCGTGAGGAAATCAGAATGTGGCGTAAGACCAATGGCAAACCAATGGAATGGATAGTGAATGTTCCCGGTCGTCACTTGAAGAGATGAGAATCGTGCTTGGGAGAAATCAAGCAGCAGTACGATTGGATCCCGAATTGGCCGGTGAGTTCCCGAGTCATTCCCCGAGCCATGGTGGCTGTGACAGATGTGAATAAGACCCGTATAGCGTGGGAGACGTCCAGGGCGATGAGCAGGTCATGCAGACGGACAACCTTTGAGATTAAAGAAAAGTGAAAAGGTAGAAAAATCGACCGAGGTGAGGATATCAACGCCTGGGAAAGTGCTTGGCCAATGGTCTGGCGGGTATCTAAGCTGGCCTTGACGGAGAGAAGTTCGATATGCTCCAAAAGATCTACTGATTATTACACTCTGCACTCTGCTGATTGACGTCCTCCAACCATGATGTTTGCCTCTGGGGGGATAGAAAATCGGCCAAGGCTTTTAGTATGGAACGTCGAATCCAGGTTACTAAATTCTTAAATGTGAGTCTAGAAGATGAAGAAGAAAAGCGGCCRTGGCGAGGATAGTCATCGAGCAGAAGTTCAATGGAGGTGAAAGAAAGAGGACGAGGACATGAGGCTTTTTGGCGTGAGCCATTTCTGCGTATTTCAAGCTCCGAAGACATGCCGTCTCATGCCGCCCATGCCGGCGGATTTGCCACAAGATTTCTGTTCATGTTTCTCAATCAGATCTGCTCATAGACGTCGAACAATGCTAGTAAGTTGGCTAGCTACTTTCCAATTGTGGCACTCAAAGGTCCCAAACTAATTTTTGCATAAGCCCATAAATGTGAACGCATATCCCGTTACTACATGCTCGCGATGCAATCATCTTTTCAGTGCAAGCAGCATTAAAGACGAGCCATTCGACTTGGTTGAAAGACTACGTTTTTATGCAAGTCCAAGTCCTATCGAAGAATCCCAAGCCTCAGGATTCATTGCCAAATTACACATCGAATCTGCAAGGATTCAAGAGGAAATCGACCGCGTACAACTGATTCTGAAAAACTTGACCTCTCTCTTCGATGAAGCCAAACTTCAAGAATCTCGTTGCCTCTCTCTTTTAGCCCCCATTCGCAGACTACCAGTGGAGATTCTTTCGAGGATCTTCGAAAAGAGCTGCAACAATAGGATTACTGATGAAGTCATCGGCCCAAAGGATCGCCACATTATGTTCCCTGCCGTAGAACTTCGGAGGGTTTGTTATCACTGGGACCAAGTTGTTTCGTCGACAAGACAAGTATGGGCTGTGATAGACTTCCAGTTGCAAACAGACATTGCCTTCCGACGTCTGAACAAACTCCTATTGCTTTCTGCGGATGCCCCACTCGAGATGCAAACCACCATCGAATACTCACTCCCCAAGTTTTTGGATACCGTCATCCAGCATTCCTCCCGATGGAAATCCCTCAAATTAGGAAAAATCGGTCCAGTTATCGGACTTTTAAACCGTGTTCAGGATCATATTCCCCAACTCGAACAGTTGAGTCTTACGATCTCTAAGCCTACGGATCTTCCTTCACTCCGTGCGTTCGAAGCTGCCCCAAGTCTTCGCAGCGTAGGTCTTTGCGGAGATGGGGATTTGACCAGCGTCTGTCGCCTTCCATGGACGCAACTCACTACAGTTACTTGTTCTGAGATGTCGGTCAAAAATGTTCTACAGATACTACGCCTGTCATCATCGCTCCTTCATCTCGGTCTCGAGAACCTTACAGATTCCAAGGAGAATGTGGTGGACGACACAGTGCTCTCATCCTCTCTTACGTCTCTGGAACTCTCGATGTCCGGTAGGAGGTTTGAAGAAAAAGGGCGGGCTGACCTATCTCATGTATTTGAACCCCTGTTCGAGAACATAACACTTCCATCACTGGTATCTCTTTCCATGGATGTTTTCTTCATCAAACCGGAGACCTTTTGTCAGTTCTTAGAACGCTCGTCTTGTTCTCTAACCACATTACGCTTGGAACACTTCAAGAGGCTTCCGTGGTTCCAGGAGCCTTTTATCCCCTACCTCATGCCTCTCAGGGCTTTGAAGTCCCTCTATATTATAGATCACGATACCAGGAAWTTTCCAGCCGATTCTACTGTGCTACGACAAGTCATTCGTGAAGCGGATTCAATCATCAAAGAAATGACTGTGGCTAACGCCGAATCGAGCATCCTCCCTCAGCTTACCCATCTTCATCTCATTATTTCAGGCCGCAGGAATCCTTTTTTCTGTTTTACTCCCGCGTTGTTTGTTAACATGGTCGAGAGTCGGTGGCGGNCCTTATCAGGGAGCACAGATGTGGCTTGTCTGAAGATTCTCCATCTGGAAATGACGGATCGTCCTGTGAAGGAAATATCAAAATCCCTCAAAGAAGTTGGTACTCGATATCCCGGTCACTCGCTTGATCTCACGGTGGTANGGTACAAGAACCCCTTCATGTACTAGTTGTCCTGGGCGTTGTACCACACCCAACACAACACAAATTTCCGATCGAAATGATCGTTAAAGAAGGAGATTTGGGAATTAAAGAGAACATCTCTCAACGCCAGTAACACAGTTCGTACAAATGCTTATGCTCGATACCACCTAGCTATGTGCAAGAGATAGGTACATAACCAGAGTATTCCATCCAAATTACATCCTACCTACTACCAATACGAGCAAAAACTCTGTATAAAATATGTTATTCATACATCRTATCCCCTTTCCCGAAGAASCTTTGGTAGGTTCATAGGTATTCTGTTAATTCTGTGCGGTACACAATCTCATAAAACATACCCCTGACTATAAGCTCCAATCCTTCTATGTCTGCAGCAAAGATCTTTTAAGCGAAGCAAACAGCGTCGAAATCTGCCATTCGATGAGGATAGACTCAAGACGCGCCACACTTGAACCAGTGTTCGTCCACCTGCGGGAATCCAACAGTTTTATGAGCGCATTCATAAGCGGAGTGGGATTTCCGAAGGAAGGATTGCTAGCCATGAAGATCTTTATACTGGTTAACGCGGGAACGATGACTGAGTCAGATTCCAATCCGGGCTCGTCGCTGGAAACATGAAGCTGGTGAATGACTTCCTTCAGCCCACCTAGGCCGCCGTCATACTGAATGTGACGGAGAATCAAGGAGGTGACACTAGGAAGCACCTTGAGGCATTGGAGCAAGAAACTCGGCCATGTCTGCGGCCCGCTGTGAATAGTACTGGTCCAATCCTTATCCTGGAGAGAAAATGTGGTGATTGAGCATGACGACCTCTCGACGAACAGCCGGAGTGCTGTGATAACAGACGATCTCGGTTGTTTTTCGTCAAACAAAGGCAAGGATAAAGTCAACCCAGTCAGAGATGGAAGCGTGACAGTCGAGAGGAAGAACACGAGCATATCAAGGTTATCAGCAGAGAATTCGAGAGTTACAAGGTGAGAAGAAAGGGGCAGAGCCTGAATGGGGAATGATGTGGCTGTAGAAAATGCTACGACACAGAGGTGTTGCAAATTAGGACAATTCACCAAGCATGAAAATCCGGCAGTCAAGGTGTCACGACCAGAAATGGTAACATCTTCGATACCCTTCCAGGGCAAATTCCTCCATCCTGGGGCATCCTCCGGGAGAAACCTAACTTGGAGAAGTGACTGTGCGTTCTGTAAAGCACGCCAGAAGATGATGCAGTCCTCTGGATGCAGGTAGAAGTCATGGACCGTTAAACTTTCCAAGGCTGGGAAATGGATGAACGTATCCACTAGAGGGATAACGTCCATTGGTGGTCTGATTGTTATTATGAAATCAAGATGTTGAAGGCGATCGCAGCGTTTGAAAATGGAGGACAACAAAGTCGATTGACACTGTACCTCGTATGTCATCATTCTGATATCCAAGTGCAGAGGATATGAGCGCGATGTAAAGTGCTCTATAACACACTCGGCCATCTCGTAAAATGCGTCCTCGATTTCAATCGGATAATCTGGGTCGTACCCTTCATCATCTTCAGTGGCTTCCCTGAGGTCAAATGAAGTGATGGTGAGAATGTATTTGAAGATATAAGACTGATTCTATAACTGAAAAAAATTATATNATAAAGCTATAATAAGAAACAAATACATACAGGAACATAGAGCACAAACGCGTCAAGCCTACCACTCCCTGAAGAAGTCCAAGTCCCTCGTCACAAAACTGAGCATATAATCGACGATAGTACCACCTTCCTCTTCCTCTTCCTCATCAGCGTCAGCCGCACCATCTGGTGCCCCCATAGGTGCTTGCAATGTGCCCGTCGAATCTTGCACGAATTGCGAAGGTTGTGTTTCTCCACCTCCAAAATCCGCTTCGTCAGCACCCTCCATAACTATCTCTTCTCTGGCTGCGATCTGCGCTGCGAGCACATCCTCGGTATCCTCAAATTCTCCGATAGCATTCGTCAACGCAGCCTCAGCCTCCTCCCCAAAAAGTGATCTCCAATCGAATTGACCCTTCTGGATGACCAGGTCGTCTAGAGACCTTTTCTGGTTCGCCTTCTTCAGCAGAGCTTCCTCAACAGTGTGTTGTGAGACAAAGCGGTAGATGTGCACGTCGCGGATTTGCCCAATTCTGTGGGCGCGATCTTCGCATTGCCGGTCCATTTGAGGGTTGAAGTCGCTATCGTAAAAAACGACTGTGTCTGCTCCAGTTAAGCTATATTGGAGATATCAGGAAATATTTACAGAAAAAAGACAGTGGTATACGCACTTTATTCCAACACCACCAGATCTGGACGATGCGATAAAACAGAACACTCTTGGGTCGGCATTAAATCTCTCTGTAATGTATTGTCGGTCTTCTATCTTTGTGGCTCCATCGAGACGTAAATAAATCCATCCGTGGAAGCTCAAGAAGATCTCAAGGATGTCGAGAATCCTCGTCATCTGTGTAAAGATCAAAACACGATGTCCGCCAGCCTTCTTCTCCCTAAGCAGCCTTGCCAATTCCTGCAGCTTCCCACAATCATATTGCAACAGAGAAGTATCTGGAAATGCGATCTGTAATTTCACTGCTGCACGATGTAGAGTTGAATCGAAGTCGATGGGGAGGCTGTTCAGCACGTCCTCTGCACCAGCAAAGAGAAGAGCGGGGATGTTGCGTGCCACGGCTGGCGGTGTCGCAAATGCAAACCTCTCCACAATGGGAGCCATGTCTGCCGCGCGGGTAGCATACGACTTGATAGCTGAATGTGTGTGATACACAGTGTCCATGTAGGAAACCTTGAGATTTTGTTCAGTAAACGGCACTAGAGGAGTGTAGAACTGCTTCGCAATAGCTAAATTCTCTTCAGTATAAATAGGTGCCGCAGCGAGACGAAATCGATTCAAATAACCGATGTGAGACCAATGTGCGATCTTCTGTGCGCGTTTCTGCCAGGCTGAGTATGTACGGAAACCAGCAATAGTCCGGGTATCCTTTGGTGGGGGCTCACCGGGCACTTCCGATATGAAGGGTAAGTGGGGTGTGGCATCGAGGTCCCGGGCGTCGTCAGCCGCAAAACTAGACTTATTTCGACAATTTATGAACCGGAGGCCAAGCAGGTCCAAGTCTAGTCGGTCTTCATCTTGGGTCCTGAGGAGTTGCCTTCGAATGAGAAGCTCTTTAATTTCGAAGTCCGCAATAGTAGACCGCTGTACCGTAAAGGATGTTACGATAGGTCGAACCTCGAACAGGTTGGGGTGATTGCAGACTTTGCGGAGCTGCATAAGGATGTTGGCGATCTTCTGGTACACGCCAGACTGTAACGCATCTTGGGTATGAGCTCTACCCATGAATTCGTCATACAGAAACCGTTGTCTCCTGGATAAAGGGCACAAAACAAGGTGGTCGAATTTGCTTGGCAGCTCCTTCTCGACATCTCGTTTGAGGCGACGAAGAAGGTAAGGCCGGAGGACAGTATGAAGTTTGTTTACTCTTTGCAGGGTGTCGTCGTCCAATATATTCCCCATCTCGATTGCCTTTTCCAACGGGTCTACAGGATTGCTTAAATGAACATCGAGAAAGAAAACATTGCAATGAAAGCGAACTCACTCGAGAACCAGTCCCCAAATTCCTTCAGATTTGCAAAATTTGAACCAGACATCAAAAACTGCAACAACGCCCACAACTCCGTCAGGTTATTCTGCAATGGCGTCCCCGTTAACAACAGCCTCCGAAACGACCGAAACATTAACAACAAATTCCACCTCTGCGACTTGAAATTTTTGATCATATGAGCTTCGTCTAGAATCATATAATACCAATTTCTTCTTTTAAAAATATGCGAATCTCTGCTTGCGAGAGTATAAGAGGTAATGCAGACGTTGAAACTGTATTTGTCACTCCAGCCCTGTCGGAGTTCTTTCCGCCGTTTGGTCGTACCGTGGTAGCTGAGGACTTTGAACCCAGGCAGGAATTTTTTGAATTCCATTTCCCAGTTTAGGATAACACTAGTTGGAACGATCTAGGGGCATATCAGTGGCAGCTACCAACGCAGAAATAGACGCTGCATACGATGAGATGTGGACCCCAGATACCTCGATCCCAGGCAAGATGGGCTAACAGGGCAATAGTCTGAATCGTTTTCCTGTAACAAGATATATCTCCTCAGCTTTGTGTATGTGTAGTCTCAAATGACGTACTTACCCCAACCCCATCTCATCAGCTAATATCCCATTCAAATTGTTCATATGCAAACTAGCCAACCATTCCAACCCAGATTGCTGATATGGTCGTAAAGATCCACGCAGCAAAAGCGGTTGCTTGACCTTCGCATCCGGATCCCAATCCACAGGTGCAACAGCGTAAGGTTTGAGGTACGCAGGTATACGGTCTTGTTCCTCAGCCTCATCGGGTAATGGTTGGGTTACACCAGCTATGGGAGTCAAAATCAGATCTTCCTCAGAAGGGGATGTTGCTGGTTGTGGCGAGTTTTCAGCGGTGAACAGAGGTTCTTCAGAAAAGATAGGCTCCATAGGGATGTCACTGAGAGTGAGGTGGTCCTGGTTTGTGTTTTTCGTTCTGGGACCTACGGCATGGTCGCCCATGATTGAATCGCACTCTTCAGTAGGAGACTGTGAAACTTCAACAGAACCACTCGATGATGCTTGCGCAGGTGTCTCTGGCATGTCTTCGTCCTCGTCGGAAGGATAACCTAACATTAGGCCTGTCAACCCGTCCGTCTCCTGAGGGGACGAGGGAGACGGCTCTTTCACATCGAAAGGTATTGGATCAAACTCGTCGTATCCAATAGCGTCACTGAACAGCGAGTCTCGTGAGAGTGGCGAGCTCATTTCTCCACTATGGTCTAGGACGGGGTCATATTCTTTTTCGCCTGTCCATCCATCCTCTTCCTCTTTATCTTCTTCATTACTCAATTCACCCTCCTCCTCCTCCTCCTCTTCTTCTTCTTCCTCGTCGCCCCAGTCTCGGATACTCCCCGACCGACTACGACTTCTCGACTCGCCACCACCTCTCGTTAGGTCCCCCTGCTGCGTCTCCAAGATCTGACCGCTCTGATTTAGAATCGCATCTAAATGCTCGTGCCCCCTGCGAACCTCCTCTTCCTCTATCTTTTGTCTCTCCTGCTCGCGAATATGCTACACTCGATCAAATGTCAGAGGTGATCCCCAATAANGGCTAGAAAAGGACACACCAAGACAACCTTCTTCCACTCCGCCGTAACTTGCTTAATTGTCGCCTTCGCCAACATTCTCAACTTCCTCTCCTCTTGCACTCGTTTCTTATCCTGCTTCACAGCTTGTGCCTCCCAGTATAACTCTACTTTGAATGCTACCTGCTTTGCGACAATCTTCCCCCTTCCAACCTGAACATGTCTTCCTCCGACGTCAGCCATCTGTTCCAGAATACATGCCCATGTATCGTTCGACTTGTACGGTGGAGGCGGGACATAAGGCCCGGCTTCCTTGATCCTTTCTTCCTCATCCCGCTCATAAAACCTCCCCTCCTTTCTCAATTGGTAACCTCTCTCCCGTATCCTCGCATGTTTCTCCGCTAACGCATGATCCACCGGGGTAGTGAATGAATTTAAGATGGCAGAGAGGTGCCCTCCAACTCGAGGTTTAATTCTGGGAATTTGATCGGGGTGAGTGCAAGTGGGGATGATGGTCGGAGCACGGACGATGAGTCTCACACGTTTGACGTTAGAGAGCTGAGGAGTCAAGGAAGAGGAAGATAGATTGATTTCGGAATGACGGCGACGGGGTCGTTTCTCCGGTGGAGGTAGGATAGAAGGGAGTGGGTCGAGGTGATCCGTCTTACGTCGTTTCCGAGGGATTATAGCAGGAGTAGGTGGTGGAGGATTTGTTGAAGCTTCGGTGGTACGGAGGGTCCTCCTAGCACTAGTAGGAGTTGAGATAGCAATTGTCGTACGTGCTGCTTCTGTCGATGCATTTTCTAACGTAGAAAGATGACGTGCGCTGGATCTTCTTGTGGTTAATACTTCACCACTGGCCGTCTTTTCATGTCCATTTCGTATGACTATGTGCTTTTCTTTGGATGGTGATGGCGGAGGATTCGGAAGAGTGGCCTTTATCTCCCGTGGTTTGACTACAGAGGCGGATTCGCTCTCGCTATTCGGTGGGGCTTCTTTCGCCTTACCCTTCGCGTTCCTCACTTCAGCTAAGGTCTCGTATACGAACTCAGCATGACCTTTAGTCTTCCGCAGCTCTGTGCGGCTCTTATAAGGGGTAACATCCTGGCTAGGTTTCCCAGCACGAGAGGAAGAATGTCGGGTACGACGCGAAGACGAAGATCCTATGACCTCATCAAGGTCGAGATTGGCTTCCATCTTGTACTGTAGACTCAAGGTTTAGCATCCAAAGTTGCAGTGAAATAAAGGGAACGGACGCACTGTGTCGAAGACGTGAGAATTATCATCCTTCGCGACCTGATTTGCACGAAAGGGACATCAGATCCTCTACCTCCTTGACTATCACACTTTACAAAAAAACATACCTCTGGGTCAAAATCGAGCATTATACCAAACTTCTCCAAGTGAAACAGCTCCCTAACCTATTCAGAAAACGGATTTGTGAGCTAACTCGTCGGAAAGCGAATACGAAAAGATACATGCGGACGTACAAGTGAATCGTGACTTTCACGGTGAACATTCAGCTCTGCCTGCTTCTCCTCTATCCTTTTTTCCGGAGAAATGGTAACATCGATGTCTCTGGCTTTCCCCTTTCCCTTGGTTGAGTTGCTTGCAGTGGCACGAATCTCAGAATGTGGCACGGATTCCTTCGCTGGTTCGCCAATCGCCCGACGCGTCGACCTCCGCACATTCTCTGCCATAGTCCAAATCTATGTTCTCAGCTATTCCAGCTAGTGTTTCTCCTGCGTTGCAGCTGCAGGCGGCCAGGTGGCACGCTATGCACTGCTCAAATTTGACTGATCTCTCCAGGTTCCGCACGGTTTGGGTTCGTTCTTGGGATTGTTGATAGCCCAGAAGCAAGATGAACAAGAATTTTAGTAGGGCGCAGATATTCCGAACACGGTGGTTGGAGAACAAGCTCTCCTGAGCTCCGAGGGAACATTTTGGGTAGTTGTTTGGAAGAACCAAACACGGTAATATTCTAGACGACGTGACCGGTGCCGAAACGAGATGCCGCTACGCGTTTCAACGGTCTTCCACTCGATTTCAACGATTTCCTTCTTCATTTAACTATTCGATTGTCAGAGAAACTGTTGGAATTGGTGTGTACTAGTATAACCTCTTACTCCTATAACATTCTAATACAATTTTAATAGCTAATTGACTGGGACCCTACCCCACATTTCTTAGATTTAACAATACCTTATATTCGGATTTCACCACAATCCTACTCTATGCCCCCTAAGCGTGCACACACCAAGAGCAGATTAGGGTATGCATTTTCCCTATTCTGCCCTCATGTTAGAGATACTGTCAACTGTGCATTGCGTACAGCACTCCTTACTCTAGGATGTGCTCAGCCAATCTGGATCATAGCATTCACTTCGTTCATTCTACCTTACCATTTCCTCTACATCTTGGCTCAAACCTACTAACTTACCTTTCTCAGTTGCAAAACATGCAAAGTGCGAAGAGTCAAGGTCCGGGTCTCTCTGCTACTATCCTAACTATCTGTCTTGGACTCACCCTTCACTCCAGTGCGATGAAGTCCGTCCAACATGCACCAACTGCAATCGACGGCAAATTGATTGTTTCTGGGATCCCGTTCCTATCCTCGAGCATCATTCTCCCAGCAGCCAGTCACCAGTGTCTCCTGAACCTATCGACAGTTCAACTCCGTTAAATCCTGCGCCAGATACTTCCTTAGCGCTCATCCCATTTTCACCGGTCCCTCTGGACATCTCCAACCTGGAACTCTTGCATCAATTTATGACCCACACCAGCAAAAGCTGCAGCACCCGACTTTCTTCCAGAAGCATCATGCAAGAAGTCGTACCCAAACTGGCTCTCACCCACCACCACCTCATGCATGCCATTCTCGGTATCTCAGCTCTACATCTGCATAGAACCCATACAGACCCGGATTCGACGTCTCACTATTTAGTGCTTGCCAACTGCCACTATCAATCCTCCGTACACGAACTTATGCACGCTTCAGATCCACAATCCATCTTCCTTACCAACTGCCTCCTCTCCCTATATGTGTTTGCTACCTCCAATTCCAATTCAGACCCAACATCCCTCTCCGCTTTTGGTTGGATCTCTCTCTTTCGCGGCCTGACAGCCTTCGTGAGAGGGTCGTGGACCGAGATTGATGGGACAGCTATTTCACCCATATTACACTTCCCACCACCCAATATGTCAGTTCAATCATCTTTACCCGAATTCCCCGTCTACCTTCAGCAGATAGCTTTCCCCAACCCTGACGCGCCTGATCCAGATGAAGTGGAGAACGATCTAGAAGTATCTTACGCCTACCGCGACGCCATTCGTGCTTTGAAACGCTGTTATGGCTACTTCATCGACCCAGATTATCAAGGGACAGGAATTTTTATGTGGCCTTGTATAATCCCAGAACGATTCGTGGAACTCTTGATAGAAAAGAGGCCCAGAGCCCTGGTCATCTTGGCCCATCACTGTGCGATGTTGATGATGCACCACGAGAGGAAGGAGTGTTGGTGGATCAATCGGCAAGGGTTTGAGGACTTTGAGAAAATTGAGAGGATGATTGAGGAGAGGTGGAGACCGTGGTTAGCGTGGCCAAGGATTGTAGCGAGGGATAAGAGGGCCAGAGAAGGATCTCTACCTATGGCAAGTGGGGTATGAGGAGGGCGCAGGTATCTATTGTTTATTCTTGTATTTCTAGTATATGTATCAATCTAGAGAATTTATTCTTTATGTCGTTTCTGGAGCAATTTTGCGGTAGACGGTACGCCTCTTATTCTTTCAGTGTGTCCTGATGGAAAAATAATAGGGGAGGTCAGAGTAGCCGATTCTGACCCGATTCTGAGAGCGATTCTGACAACGATTTTGACCTTCAAAAACTCTCCAGAATCGTGGGAAAGTGCAGAATCGGCGGATTCGAGAAGCGGCTCGGGAGTCGCTTCTGACACGATTCTGGCAGAATCGAGTCTTGATTCTGGGAACTCCAGAATCGTCACAGAATCTCCCACTTAAAAAGGGGCGGTCAGGGTTCTCGTTGATTCTGTGCACGATTCTGCAGCTCTACAATCTCAGAATCCAACTAGAATCGAGGTCAGAATCGGCCCAGAATCGGCTGCTTCTCTTATAAGGCGGTGACAACTATACCACGAAATTTCGTGTTTTAAGTTCGAAGTGTATTAGAAACAATAGTTGGAGGATGTCGTACATGACAGTACTGGTGAACCCTGAACGCTCACGAGTTGGATGACGGTCATGCCTCGTTTTGGATAGGGAAGTGAGTCATTAGGGGAGGTCAGAGAGTGTAGGACCCCCGTTAATACNACCCAGAGGCCGGATCCAAAATCGCCTGATATGGCGATTTTTATCCGCACGACTTTTGGCTTGTTTTTATCCG
>LBLO01000225.1:0-37185 GCA_004354395.1 Chondrostereum purpureum
GCCCCTTGTAACCGTGGCCGACGATATACTGCCTGTTCTATCATATATTGTGGGCATGATAATCTACCCNAACTCATTCAACTGGCCAAGGACTGGTTGATATTTTTACTCTTGCCGTGTATGTTTTCTAAATTTTCAGACAGCGCGTCTTGACTTATGGATATCACTAGTCGTGCGGGCTTCTAAGACTCGACCTTCCGCTCATTCTACTCCAGGTGGTTCCGCCACAGGGCTCTCTTCGTTTCGTGGGGTGGTGAGTAACACCACTGATAAACCTCTGCGCCGCGTTAAAATGTTGGACGTAGCTCGCAGATAGGCAAGACGATCAATGCGCCATCATCAATGCAACCAAATTAATGACTGAGGGAGCTCATATCGTTAAACCAACTCTAGCCACAGACGATGGTTCAGAAACAGGGACCGTAAGCACAGAATGATTTCTACTTATCACTCCCCCTCACATTTAGATATTAGAGTTCTTTTCGGGGTACTTCGGATATAATCCGCAACTATGCTGGCATCTCCATCCATGACTTGGCAGACCAGTTAGATAACCCAGAAAATGGGGTTCTCCTGCAATTGGAGATGCATAGAGCTTTTGAAGATTTTCAATGGTGTTTCGTTGCGACAGTACGTTAAGTAAACAACCTGCCTCGCTGCGAAATTTAATTGATTGTATTTCCAGGACCAACCAGACGAATACCGTGTCAAATGGTTAAACTCGGAAGACATACTGTCCATGTTCGAGTTTTGTGGACGCACAGTTGTGAAATTTCAAAATAACTCTTTGAAAGGACCCATCCCCCTTCCTAAGCCTGAGTACTTGGCTCTGCATGCAGCAATTGCGCATATTTTGCATGAAACCAAGTCGGGCGAATATTTCAATACAATCATCAACCACTGTTTCTCACTTGATTCGGCCGGCTATGGATCGCTACAGAAGCTCACTGGGGAAGATCTTGTACTGWGGGTTGCGTTGATGAGAATGTTTCAAATGCATACAACCTGAATAGACCTGAAGGCCTGAAGCACCGAAGGGACGACGGATGGGACCTGTTATTTCCTAGCTAAATGTCGGGTTGTTTCAAGCCTTCTAATAGACGTAAAACATATACTTTCATTGTAGACTTTCCACTGATCAATGATCATAAAGGAATGTATTGGTACACTGCATGCGGCGTGCGAGAAGTGTGGCGTTGCCAGTTTCAAGGTAATCTTAGGAAAACTCCGATAACGTCCATGAAAGAATATTATGGAAAATATATTGCAGTACTAGCATTCCCATGCGAAATCTCCCGGTGCACATCAAATATTCCAGAAGAAAAAACGTGTTACGACCCAAAACCAGTCAAGTATGCCACTAGTAACTACAGTCCTACAGATCAATCAACAAGGCTTCCTTCCTCTCCTCCTGCTGTACAACACCGGCCGGGATCCCTGAAGGTGCGTACAGATCATACACCTGTGGAGCTGACGTCGGTGCGACGGGGAACTGCGGCAAAGCAGCGGGCTGGGGTTGTTGATAATGTTGTTGCTGTCGAGGAGAGTACGCAATGGTGTTGCTCCTTCCCAGACCAGTGACATGGTTGACAGGTGCAGGAGTGGGGGCATACGAAACGGTGTTCTGTCGTGTCAGGCCGGATGAATAAGTCGATATGGGAGGGCGTGACTGAGGTAGTGATACGGGTGAGGATTGGGGAGCGAGGGCAGGAGCGGAGGCATATTGCGTAGGAGAAGGGGCGGAGGCGTATTGCTGCNTGGGGAGGAGAAGGCANCAGGGGCGTACTGTTGGTTGGGGGGAGGAGGCGCGTAGACATGTTGCTGCTGCTGAGATGGAACGGAGATCTGCGAAGGAATAGAGTATTGCTGTTGTGGAGCAGTCGGTACTGGCGTAGGAGAGGTGAGTTGCTGAGGCTCAGAATACTGCGGATACGAATACTGTTGTTGGGATAGTGGCGTGACACTCCCAGTTGTCGGCTGAGCCATCTGGCCATATTGCGGTTCCTGCTGCTGCTGCTGCTGAGCGTAATACTGTGATTGAAGAGGTAAATAGGAGGCAGGAGGCGCCTCTGCAGTCGCTTGTTGCTGCGGCGGAAATACAGGACTTGGCTGCGCCCACTGGGGTTGCTGCGAATACCCATTGACGGAATTGTAAGATTGATAGCTCGGACCCGGTTGCTGATATTGAACAGGAGAGGCTGGTGCTTGAGATGCGCGCCATCTAGGTTGTGCCAGCTGCTTGGACAGTATGTTGTCGTATAATTTGACTATTTGTGACATGTTATCGTTCATCTCCGTCAATAACTCTGCAAAGAGACTTAGGGAGGTTCATCAGCGGAAGAAATTGAATGACTAACGTTCTTTCCGGCCAGCATCATCCAAGCTCATCGCCAACTTGGGCCGCAAATTAGTAGCCTTGTTGTACAACTCACTTACAGCTGGATACCTAGAGATATCCTTTCCACCCTGCGCTTGCACCTGTTCCACAGTTTGGCTGAACGTCATGATTGCATCTTCTTCCAGTGGTTCCAAGTCATAATTCTGGAGCTGCGTTGCAGGATGTGGAGGTACAGAGCGGGGTGGATAGGATTGAGAATATCCCGGACCTGCATATGATGCTTCTTCGCCTCTCGGGGTCTCCAGAGCAATGGGAGCGCTGGGCTTGGGCGCATTGGCCTCACGCAAGCTGGCTTCGATGGCAGCCCTTAGTTCCGGATCGTCTTCCTCCTCCTCCTCCGGATGAGTAGAGCGATCGATTATGGGTGGTTCTGATGGCCGCCACACAGTCGCAGAAGGCTGGACTGGGACATATCCACCTCTCGGATGAGGACCGTTGACTTCTTGTAGTGACAACTGGATGGCTCTTTGGAGCTCTGCGTCGGCTAGATCGCGAGCGTTCTTGTTACGCGTACTGTGTAAGCTAGCCGAGTGTCGATGACTTCTATCACTGGATGAGAAGTTAGCCAGAGATGAGATACCACCGATGATGAACCACGCACGCTTTCTCTCTGTTTTTCCCTAGCTTTGCATAACAAATATCGCAGACGCGCACTTCCTGGGTGATACCAAAATGAGGCAGAGGTATTGACTTCGAAGAACACTGCTGGTCAAAGACTTGACCGCAGTTACGACAGTGGTGTTTCCGGTTTGTAAACGAGAATGGAGTACGACAACGCAGACAGACATCGGAGTCTATCCATTCTGGCGCTGTCTGGGTGTCTACCATTGCAGAGCTGGCCGCTGTGAGATCTTTGGGAGGGAATTTAAAACCTATATTCAAGTGTATTAGTATGTTGACTCGACTGAGGCGCAGCTGATCGCAACACAGGAAGCACAATGCAACCATTTTCGCGTAGATGACGATTAGAATAAGCACAAGTCACTATGCTTAATCTGCTGCGAATTGGATTACACACCTTCCTCGGTCAACTTCTTATACACCTGGCCAACATAACTAAGTGATGGCTTCCCCTCGAATGAAATGCTCCAGTTCTGGATGAGCCGTAGCATGGCATTCTTGACATCGTGATTGACTGTAGGAACTTTCAATATCGAAACCAAGTTGTCCATGAACTCCCTAGATGCGACTTCAGCAAGAAAGTGATCTCCGCCATTCTTGACGCATGTATCCGTAAGCCCTAACGCGAGAAGCTGGACATTGGGATTCTTGTGGTTTAGTCGAACTTTGATTGCGCGCATAGAATCCTTTGGTGATGCAGATTTCGAGCGTATCTGGTCACAGATTTCGAGGTTCAGGGCAATGTCCTCTGACCCAGAAGGGAGAAGTTCCGACGTGGCCTTCTCTGTGGGATATCAGCTTATCACGCCCGGTAATTACTATGTAATGCATACCAATAGCATCGTCAAT
This sequence comes from Chondrostereum purpureum, assembly GCA_004354395.1. NCBI lineage: Eukaryota > Fungi > Basidiomycota > Agaricomycetes > Agaricales > Cyphellaceae > Chondrostereum > Chondrostereum purpureum. The sequence goes on from LBLO01000225.1 coordinate 3,869, forward strand.
CTGGGAAGTGCCCCAAAGCCAGCTGCTGAAGGAAGCCATGGTGGTAGAAAGTCAAAGGATATGGACGCCGCCGAGTGACGAATTGATCACAAGGTAGTGTTTGATTACGTCAGACCACAGTTGTGGCACGGTGCTTACCCATTTCTCCTTCGATCTCCCCAGCATTCGAGTCTCGAGAGAATCAAAGGACGCGGTGTTGGTAAAGGGAAGTGCCTATTTGATTGAAATGTTTTCTTCTCTCAATGTAGACACGCTAATTTTAAGCTCTTCAGTAGGTAGTACTAGGTACTGAGTAGGTATTAGAGCTGCACACCTAGTACTCGCAAGAACCCCTACCTTCATTTATATTATCATAAGTAGAAAATCTACAATAAAGATGTATATGTTACGTCTACTCTATGAGGTTCAAGATCACCCAATACTGGCGCGACGAAACACCATTGAAACTCCTCAAAAGCTCTATGCATCTTGCAGGAGAACCCCCCGGGCCTCAAGTCTTAGAGGCGCTTACAATTAGTGATATCCGTTAACACGCACTATGTATCTGCCTAAAATGAGACAACGTGACCCACTAGTCATTGGCCGCCTCAATTAGCTATTCAGACCCATAATACGTTATAACGCTAGCATAGTAAAGGCAACCACGATCACACAGCGCATGCCTAATGATGGCTTGCAAGAGCGGCGCTACTTTTCAATCCAATCCCGCAATGGCAGTCATAGGGGAAATGTGGTTGATATACGACTGTGCTTTTTGTATGAGTAAACAGGTAGAGACACTGGCAGCTGCCAGCAGCATCCTCAACGTAAGAAAGTGCACTTCGAGCGAGTTTACAAACGAGAAAATCCATCTTAAATAACCGTACGGTGAACGCCTCTCTAAATCAAGTTTTAAACAAATTCCGATTGAGTGGTGCATGGGATTACGCCGCGATAGCTTGAGGATTCATTCTGGTCATGTGGCGTTGTCGAGGTATCAGACCGAGGTCTTAATTACGTAATCTATCGAAAGATATCTCTTTCAATTTGGTCAATGATCTGCTCACACACTTCTTCTCGAACTTGCTTCATCAATCTATTGTGCAATCCCCTGAATAACTAATCATGTCGTCAATGAGACCTCCTACAGGGTATATGTCGCGACCAACGACTGCGCGACCAATGACGGCTCAAAGTCGGCCATGGACGGCCCAGTCGCGTCCAGCAACGGCGCGTCCAACTACCGGAGTTTCAACGCGTCACGAAGCCAGTTTTACCATTGCTATCTTTGAAGGGCGTGGAGTAGCGCATGAAGTCGGGATAGCTGCATTGGATAAGGATACTGGACGCGTAAATTTGGTCCAAGTGAGTATATGCGTGTACTATTTGGAGATACCTAAACTTGAGAGAATACAACAGATATCCGACTGCCAAACATATGTCAAAACTTTACACCAGATGCATTTGCACTATCCATCTTTAGTTTTGATTCCGGATACGTTCTTGTCCCAGAACTCGGGAACGTCTAGCTCTATGCTGGTGGATTTTATCAGGGAAGAGTTTCCTGGAACACCGATCGAGCCGTTGGCAAGGAAGTACTGGAACGATGGGAATGGTATGCTCATTTTATAACTCAATCGTTTGCGTCCGATATTTTGTTCCAGGTCTCGAATTCGTGCAACAGTTGTGTGTCGAAGACGATGAACGAGCAGGGACAATCCTTGCAGTTCATAGCAAGTGAGCCATGTTGATTATGGGTGATATGATTCTCTCTTTAGCTTACTACAGATACTATGCGCTCTCCGCGACATCTGCGCTTTTTAAACATGCCGAATTCAAGATGAACATGAGGTTTGCAGCTGGTTCCCTTCGAGTTCGGTATGTGCCCGTTGAGGGAACAATGCTCATCGACCTGGAGACTGCCAAAAATCTGGAGTTGGTGGGGAGTATGTCTTCACAAAGGAAATGGAACGGCTCGTTGTTTGCGTAGGAACATCATCCGTCTGCTCCAGAATCTCTCATCAATAAATGAACAGGACCCTCAACCATACGTTTACAGCAATGGCATCCCGACTTCTACGCTCAAATATCTTGTCGCCTATCACGGTTCAGGATGCAATCGATGCTCGACTGGACGTAGTAGAAGGTTAGACAGTATGCTACATAATTAGCTAGATGCTTACCGCAACACAGAGCTCATCCAATCCGAAGACAAATTCGGAGAAGTACGCAGCGCTCTGAAGATGCTGAACAAGATGGACTTCGACAAGATCATTGTATCGGTAGGTGCCTAGCTCGTAACATATTTGGCACGCAAGTAACATGATATAGCTCGCTATCCAAGAGACCCAAACGCTACCTGGAAACTCATCTTCTGTAGCACACTCACACATTTCGACAATGCTTGATCTAAGGAGCATTGTTCGTGCCCTACCCCACCTCCAAAGGGCGCTAGAAGGTAGTCGGTCGGGCTTGATGAAAATTGTATACGAGGTGAATGAGTTTCGAAGACCTAGTCACCGTGTGATCTTACTTCTGCTCCAGATGCTCTCTGATTCGCGTTTAACCAAGATAGGCGAGTTAATATCTGCCAGCTTGAACGACGATGCAGGAGGGCCGGGATCCAAGGTAAACAGACCGCCAGTTTATATCCTCGCGGGTCTCACTCGGCCTGTCAGCATGGTATTGGCGCAGTGAACTCTCGCGTCTATGCCGTCAAGGTAAGCACTGCGCCAGTCTTGCCATCATCATGTCTCACGCCAATCTGCAGGCAAATTTTAACCGTCTCTTGGATGTGGCCCGCGAAACATACAAGGAAAACGTCGGAGATATCTACACGCTGAATGCTACACTTGCAGAGGCACACGGTCTCCCTTTCTCTCTTCTCTACCAGGATTCAGGGTTTGTATTCACTCTCAAGAAGACCGACTTAGAAGGGGAGTTGCCCAGGGGTTTCGTCAACGCTAGTATGAAGAAGTCCAAGTGGGTCTTTTCGAGTCTGGATCTGGTAAGTATTTATTTTCATAACGTTGCGAGCAAGAGTGATAACAGCCTGTTCATAGAAAAAGATGAATTCAAGGATGAAGGATGCGTTGGACGAGACGCTTCTTCTTAGTGACAAGTATGTTTCCTATTATCACCTCAAACGAGCCAAGCTCGGTGACAGTATGCACAACAGGATCATTCAAGACCTTGTGGCAGAAGTCGTCGCTGATATCGGGGCATTGTACAAAGCCTCTGAAGCGGTACGTGGAGATCATTGCTAGGCAGTTGTACTGTCTTCCTGACGTATTCTTAGGTAGCATTGGTTGATATGCTTTGGAGTTTTGCCCATGCCTCAATTAGTACGCCCCGTTCAAAACCCCAGTCGTTTGTTTTATTTGCTAATCATTGGATGGCTGTATTGCGTGCAGTGAGGAACTATGGTCTGTGGATCTATTCTGTCTATCAACTGCCTCTGAAACACTGAAGATTGGCGCACAGTGCGCCCGGAATTTACAGGAACATTGGCAATCAAGGCTGGAAGACACCCAATTCTGGAAACCGTGGGCACGGCTGGTTCAGTCGTTCCGAACGATGCGTACTGCGACGATAGCTCGAAATTCCAAATTGTCCAAGGTCCAAAGTATGTCTCCATAGCCCCACTCACAAACTCTTGGTTTAACAAACCTCCTTCTCCGCGTAGCATGTCGGGTGAGACGGCTTTTGTCTTGTCGGCGTTATCATAACTTAATCCCACTCCAGGAAAGAGCACGTATCTCAGACAAATAGGGCTTCTCTCCGTCATGGCAATGACAGGGTGCTTTGTCCCAGTCGAATATGCTAGTTTTCGGTATGTCTTGTCCACGGAATATGGATGGAAAATTATGTTCTTATTTGTTGTGGGTTTAGGCTGCATGATTCGCTGCTCACCCGTCTCTCAAACGATGATGACATCGAACGGAACCTAAGTACTTTTGCTAGCGAGATGGCCACCTCCGCTATGATTCTTGGTCAAGACCATTCTCATGTGCAACTGCAATCGCTGAATCCCTCTCAGGTCTTGCATCTCCGAATTCGCTGATTCTCATTGATGAGTTGGGAAGAGGGACTTCTCCAAGAGAAGGGGTTGGTATATCTCATGCCATTGCCGAGGCACTGATTGAGAAACAAGTATGTTTTCCCGTCTACCAATGCTGACCAGTCTCATTACCAATGTCCAGGCATTTGTATTCTTCGCAACGTATGCGCTATTGGGGCCTGTCCTCAACTTCGTGACGAATTAATTTTACTTGCAGTCACTTTCATGAACTCACGAAGACCTTATTAAGACAGCCAACTGTTGTAAAGTATGCTCTTATCCTTCATATGCGTTGCTTGCCCGCCCTTTTGACTTTTCCCATAGCTTGCACCTTTCTGTTCAGGTATCTACATGTTATTGCCCCAAGCTCCAAACCCCACCCTTATTGAGTCCACAGAGATCCAGGAAATCAGAATCGAATTTCGGCATGACATTTCAATACAAGTTCGCTCTTTGATCCACTTACATCTTTTGGTCTCACTCCTCATTGCAGAATCATTGATGGCGCCCCGGATGACATGGCCCACTACGGTCTGGTAAACATCACAGTTAGTTTTACCTACTAAACCCTCTTGCTCTGACAGGACTCGAACTCGCTCGATTGGCTGATCTTCCGATGGATGTCTTGACCGAAGCCAAGAGGGTAGCTGATAAACTAGCTGCACTTCATGCCCGCGATGAGGCGGCAAGTGAAGGAAATAAAATCGCACTGAGAAGGAAGGCGTTGCTTCGGGTATGTTTGCGTCGGCATTGCAAGTATACTGATGCTAATTGGGTGCAGTTACGGACTCAACTAACACAGGCTTACGAACACTCTGCGCTTCCAGACGAAGAACTTGTGGCGTACATCAAGCGATTCCAAGTCGAGATCATGAAAGCCTTCCTTTACGATTGAAACAGTCATGATTCCGGCCTCCTCCGTGCTTTCTCCTCTCTATGGACTGTTCTCTCGGATCGTGGACATCGTGATTTGGTCTTCTCAAACCTGATATGGATAACTACGTGTGGTTACTACTACTGTGTCTGCTCGCTCTTCTTCTATGCTGGACTATCCTGTTTACCCATCCCCCAAAGGATAAAATTATGAAAGATTTTATTTTCTACACATCAACGATTTAAAATCCCACTAAAGACAGTAAGTAATCGAAAGATCCTAACTCAAACGGTCATATCTTCGATAGGCAAACCCCTCCTCGTCCACAACAGATGCACGTTTAGCGATTCGTGACACTCTTCTGGGGGCTTCTCACCAAAAATGCCACGTCTTTCATAAATCCCAGCATTCTGTTCGCCGGGTCAGCGAGTTGTAGCTGAGGATCCATGACGATGCAACATACCAAACCTAAAGAAACCGTGATGGCAGGCGGGGGTGGCTCATATGACAACCTGCTCTCTTTATTGTCGTTTTTGATCTCTGCAAGAATATTGTGGACAGCCGTTGCAGCCTAGAAGAGTGATGTTGAAAGAGAAATCACTCATCAAGATAAGAATGTACCTGTCCCCACGCAGTATGACCAGCTTTCAGAGCCCCAAATGCGTCGGCCGCATCTCCAGCGACGTATATGTGAGGGTACTTCGATAAGGTCTCGCTGTCTCCTTCGGCGAGTTGCATTGTTCGTGTCACATATGCAGCACCGTTCTGCTCGTTGACAGAGACAGGTGATAAGCCTTTGATCAAATCAGTATTGGGTTTCTGGCCTGTGCAAAGGAGCTGCATCTGTGTGAGCTTCCCCGTCTCTGAATGACTAAATATCCTCACGATGTATTCGGCAGGTATCGTTTTCCCAGACAATGTGCGAACAACACGCTCTTTGTTGAGCGTTTTGGCATTACCATGATCGTACACAGAGGTGAGGTCAACTCGCGACTCAAGTATGACCTTAACACCAAGCTCTTCGAGCTTCTTGAAAGCTGGAGGTAAACATATTAAATAACGATGAAGATGTACACATTGGAGTCGTACCTTGATCATGCATCCACTTTTGGAATCGTGGTAGCAGCTGCTTTCCCGAGTGAACAAGGGTAACAGACTTGTTGGGGTATATGAATTGAATATCTGACGCGTATTCTGGCAAGGGTTTAAGTCTGGCGTCACCTTGGGCAGTGAGCACACTTTACTTACGGACGCCCAAAGCACCTCCACCGACTACTAGAACCGAATCTGCTTGCTTTATTCTCTCTTGCTCGTCTCTGTGCCAATCACAACCCTCAGACTTAGTCCCACACCAAGGTTCGGGTTCCTGGCCATGGGCTATAAGCAGCATTCTCACATGTTCAATCAAGTGAATATACCTCTAGAGAGACTTCTTCAGCCCACAAGTTGATCGGCCTAGGGAGTTTAGATCCGAGCGCATAGATGAGGTAGTCAAATTCAACAGTTCCTGTCTGCGGAGGGGTGTATCTTTTGCCGCTATTCTCTGGTAGACGTTCAAAAGACACTGTATGGTGCTCTATCCCCGTGACTATCGCATGGATAAATTCATGCTCCGGGGGCTCCTCCTTCGGATGCAGAGCTTCGGATTCATCGGTTGGGGTAGACGGTGACGTTCGGAGAAGATTGGTGTAGGGAATGACTAGAGTGCTGTATGACGCCAGGTGAGGTACCAGGAATTGGGCTAATACTTACAGACTTTATGTTCGTGTCCCGGAACGACTGAAACCCTTGGAAACGCGTATAAATCTACAAATGCTCAGCTCGTACATACATGTACATGTTCAAGTTGGCAATGGTGTAGACGTACGATTGAAGTGGCTGTATACAGGACGTTTCAGAATCAACAATAGTCAAGGAGATGATAATTTACATACGTATTCCTCTCAATAACGACTACCCTCCAGCCATGAGGTAAACCTTGCACTAGCAGTTCTGTAGCTCGATGACCTGCAGATTTACATCAGGTCGTCCCCGCACTCATTTGGAAGTTATAGATTGTACCAGCATATGCTGCACCAAGAACAACTACAGTCTTGACTTTGGAAGATGTGACGATAGCCATCGGGAAGAGAAGGAAACAAAGGATGGAATTAAGAGAAAGTGGAGAGATCGCAAGTGACGCGACTTTTTATCTGATAACACCACTCCCGGATCAAGGACGGGGTAATCTTATCNGGGCTTATCGGTCACTGACTCTGAACTGAAGTCCGATCGAGAGTGGGGCGTCAGCAGTGATGTGACGATACGTTCTTCATCCGACTTGCCTACAATCGTGAAAGAATGACTATTCCCAATCGTGAAATTATGAATAAACTAGTATAGCTACGCACCGTTTGGCGCAAAAAGAGCGTAATCCGTTCGGGCAGTGCCACGAAGGTGACAGAGGGATGGATGTTTACTATGTAAAACTAATTACTTCACCAGAAATCCTTGCGCAGTTCTTGTACAATATTGCAATCATTTCACCTACACTCGAATTTCATCCGTTCTCCTGTCGTTTAAGGGAATAGGCCATTCCTCGTTTACTTTTTGTTCTTCCTGAACAGACGGCTCTGTAATCTCCACCTGGGTCAGGACGTCAACAGAAATGAACATCTGCATTACCAAAGTCAACGGGTCGCACATGAGTATTAAAATCGTAGGAGAGCTTACCTCCGTTCTCGGTGAATCAGGCGGATTGGGATTGCAGCTTCCCCAGTTAGTCCGTGCATCCCGAATGTTTTGACGAGCAAGCAAACTCGACATTGCCGAAATCGTGTAGAGTTTTGTGACCACGATACTCAGTGCTAGATGAATACCTGACCTCTGTGCCAACCTGCTTAGCCAGTTATTGGGTGTGTGTATTAGGAAATCCTCACTCGCAAGGTGAAGAATGTGATTACTGCAACGCCCATTCGTTCAGCTAGTTCGTACAGAGCATCAAATTGTACATACAGTTCAATGCTGTGACCGTAGAAGTGAGCAGGCCATTTTGTAAGGTGCCTCCAGAGAACGGGTTTCAGCTTGCAAAACACCAACATAAGAACAAACCTCACTTCTGATGAGTTTGTTGATAATTCCTTCAGACACCGCGACTCCACTGCGTGCTGAGTTCTGTGCCTACGTATCAGCACAATGCTCCCTCCGCGCTCAGAAAACGCACAAAATTACTAAGATAGTCGAATTAATGTTACGAGTCTAGGATATTTAAAGAAGCACATACCGAAATAACGCAACGGTAATTGTAACGTCAGTTACAAAACTAGAGGCTCCATAATCTCGGCTCAGATGGGTGCATAGAGACATAGCTTAAACCCGCTCACATAAAAAATAGCAACATTCCATCGAGGACCCTAGCACTGTGCTTCATTGCCAGACATTGTGGCCCAGGGTATCTATGAAATTCGACAGAAAAGAATACGCCCGCGACTGTATGGCACACACAATGTGAGACCGTGGCTGGAACAGCTTCATAAAATGTCGACTCACATATCCCCACGATGGCCGATACCGAGATGAAGATCGGGAGATATATGCTTTTCGTTAATATCCATATTCTCCAAGCAAAAAAGGAATGGACTAGTGCTGCAATAAATCCCTGCAGGGACGGAGACTTGAGTAACGGATGAATCTGTCAAGGCAAAGGAATATATTCACCACCATTGCGGGATCTTCGCAGGAAGATGCCAGGTGAGAATAGGACACACTACGTTCACTGGCGGACGCTTACATGTTGATAAGACTGATATTCACAGCTATGTGTGTAAATCGGAAAACGATAGGAACATGATCGCAAGACTTACGCCAGTCTGGTTGCTTCAGTACCTCAAGATCGCCTAGTCATTACAACACTATTGAGTCAGGGAGCAAAATTGGACGTGGTTTTGATATCCTACCAAAACTGAGAACTGAGATATCAGAGCGGTTAATACCTCCAAGTGTAAATTGGATAATAACAACTCGAACCTAATACTTTATATATCCAAATTGTTATGAACACGATATGCAAAGTATTTGCAAGCATCAGTACGGTAACCTATAGGTCACTTCAGGGCTCATTTGAGGACGTCAAACAACGGTATGGGCTCACGAATATCTTGAACCATATGGGATCCCTACTGACTATCAGTTTGAATTTCGAGTATCATCTCGATCCACCCACCGAGGAAATTTCTGGTAGTAGTTAAACGATTGTAGGATGCAGATTCCGTAGAGAATCGAGCTGCTTATTATTCCAATGAGAGCGAGACCATGACTAGGACGGTTAAGCAAGGTGTCAGCTGAGGTCAGGACGATAAAGGAATTCGGAAATGCACATGTCAGAGACGGATGTCAAGCAGATGGTGTCAGGCATGAAAAGGTACTTTAAGAACGAAGGAAAGAGGCGTCAGAACCCAAAAGCTTTTTCCCCGTGCAGACCGCGTCCTACTTATAGGAAACGGAGGGAGTTTCATCGTGTGAGTAAATCCGGCGGACGTGCGGGTAATAAGGTTGTCCGACAAAATTCTAAGCTTCCTTAGCGGTTAGTGGGATAGATTTCTGGGGCGATCCAAACGTGATAATACGTGGTTGTGAGTGGTGCAGTAAGTAATGTTCACGCTTTGTTGGGTACCTATATGGCCACTGATTATCACTTGCAAGCTTTTTGTGTTCCCTTCAAATTCGATAATGCTGCCCACAACTCGAAGCAAAAAAAGCTAGCTCAGATCATAGAAGAGGTCCTGAGCCTGCATAAGCGTCTTCGGGGAATCTTCCTTATGGAAAGTTACCTAAAGGAAGCGGCGGGGGGCAAGACCTAGGTTGAAGCCAATTATAATTCGGGAAAGCTCCCAAAATTGCCAACTCTTCTTCGGAATGAAAGAATTACTAACCATCGGAACGGATTCGATAGGGTCTGAGCTCGGAGTCGTGATACGGGCTGGCAAAGGGAGCATCCTTCGAAATTCACAATTTGCAGATGATGGTTCGCCAGAGAGTCTCGTTACCCGGTAGGTCACTCGTACATAGACCTTTATAATTGATCACTTCAATTAGCTGTATGTACTCATAAAATTTANTTTTAAGTGACTTACCATATAGCCATAACAAAAATACCAATACAACGCCTTGTAGAACTTTGCGAGCAACGAGTTCAAGTTGGCACCAAGTACTTAATGTCAATCTTAGTAGTTGCTCAGTCGATTCCGAGGTCAACATCACAACAAGATGAGAGTGAGAGAGACGGGGTAAGGTCCAGACGGCAAGGTGTAGCCAGATCGTCTTAATTGAACACAGCGGCTGTCTCAGCTCTCAGCCTCATCATAACTCTCTGGAAAGAGGATATGTTTGGCCTCCAGTTTACAAGTCTTATCTTACGACCTTTTCATGGGTGTCATATACTGCTCACTTTGATCATTGGTCTCTCCCCTTTGCTTTTTGTTTTACTACCGCTACTTGCAATACAGTCTTGGCGCGTTCAATGCCTTGACCCCGTAAGTGGTGTTCCTGATGTGCTCTGCTGCTATCACTATGTATCTCGACTGGGCAACAATAAGACGAATCAAAGGATGAATAGACGTAATAAAAATACATGTAGATGTGGCGAGGTAGAGGAGACCTAGAAGATACAGGTACGAGTGACACAAGATAGACGATGCAAAGAGCGGCTGTAACATTAATCTACTCGCCTTCGTTTTGAGTCCCGCGACCGTTCCTTCGACCTTCTTCGCTCATTTTGACCATGATCGCCGTTTCGAGTGCTAGTCCTACGCCGAGGCGGAGACATTGAGTCTCTTTGTCGGTCTCTTCTTTCGTTATAACGGTCCCTTCGGTCATGGTCGTAGTCTCTTCCCTTTCCACCGTCATCACCGCGTCTTTTTTCTCTGCCCCATCCACCACGATCCCTATCTCGGTCTTGATCTCGCCAGTCTCCAGAAGGTGGCGGGCGAGGACCAAGGGATGCACCATTGGCACCAGTTCGAGGACCACGTTCAGATAAGGGACCGCTGATTTGCGGACAATCTGATAGAAAAACTCGATAAATATTGGTATGAAATCATCAGAGAATACAAACCTTTCTTAAGATGCGGGCCGCCACAGTTAAAGCAGCCACCGGCATCCAAGCCCTTTCCACCAGCTTTCACAGGTGCAGTACCACCGAAGCCGCCAGTCTGAGCAGTAGTGTCTTGGTCCAACAAATGGGTGTATTTCGTCCGACTTCGTTTGCCAAAGTTCTTGACTTGCATGACCTTCGGTAACATAGAAACATCCATTGTAGATTCTGTAGCTTCTGTGAAGTCGTGTCGCTTGAGAATTTCCTCGTCCTGAATAGGGTGTTAGCGGGAACAGGGAGTCTGAACAGACAGTGCTTGCCTGATGGAAAGCACCTTTGTGCCAATATTTTTGCAGGAACTTTTGCTGGCCTTTCGGTTTCTCTTCTCTTAGCTTTTGCGCTCTTTCCAAGTCCTCCTTCAGTCGTTGTTCCTCAGGCATAGCACGCCGACGTTCAATTTCTGCCAACTCCTCTTCGCGTGCAATTTCAGCTTCCTTCTCTTTCTTGATACGACCCAATTCTCGTAAACGCCACGCCTCGAACTCTGATTCAGGATCAAGACCATCTGTGTCATCTACATCTGGAACTTGGTCTTCCTTCTCCTCTGCATAGAAAATTAATCAGCTCGAGATGCGCTGTGGGTATACGAGTTGGACGCACTTTCAGCAAGCTCACGACGGATACTTTCTGCAACCATGTCATGACTCTGTTTCTTCCGCTCTTCCGCTTCGAGCTCTTTCCGTGTAGCTGCCTCCTCTGTGTCCTGAGCAATAGCTTCTTTCTCCTGAACGGTGACACGGTTTCGTCTGTATATAGTATTCATTTCCAGGGTACCGGGACAAGTGTAGAAGCGCTCACTTTGGTACAAATACAGGTCGAAATTGAAGCTTTGGTTTTTCATCTTCTTCGGAGTCTGATTCGTATTCGCTAGAAGACTGTGAGGTGGTAAGAATGACACGAAGTAGCAAAATGGATGGATATACCTCATCCAAGTCTGCTTTGGCAGGTTTAACATCCTCATCTGATTCTTCTTCTTCAGATTCTGACCATTCGTTAATTATTATAATGTGCATATTTTTTAAAAACCACCTTCGTCTTCCAAAGCCGTTCGACCAGATTCCTCCCTTCCTCCAACGATAACTTTTCCCTCTTCTGATATTTTAACATCTCCTAGAGATATGTTCATCCCCTTAGTATCCTTGGGTACACCCACACGTAATTTCATATCCTCTTCTTCATCATCTTCGTCCACAATATCTTGGTCTCCGCCAATTGGTACATCTCCTGGTTCTTCCAACTCCTGATCCTCTTCTGCGGCATCCGAGTCTGATTCTGCTTGAGTAACACCTTTCGGTGCCTTTCCTTTCCAGTAGCGAGCTGCAGGTCGCGCCAGTCGGGGCGCCTGCTTGCGAGAAGACATGGTGGTATGGGAAAGGAAAGGTAATGAGCCAACCACGTGCTTAGGTTAAGTATTAACCGGGTCTCGAATATTTCTATCCGAATTATTGACGTTGAGAATCCCTTTATTCTACGAACTTTGCGTCCTCCGACGAAGCAGGAATAAACGGGTCCAAAATATGCAATACCTATATGAGGCAGAATTGCAAAACTCTCCGCCACAATCATATGTATAATAGATTGCCATACTTGGCCGAAAATACACGTGATTAAATTCCCATTACCCGCGTCACTTTCTCTCCACCCACGACCTTTACATTGACTTTATACCCACCCTCGACTCTACATACAATTGAGAACATAAGTAATTGAAATCGCTAACTCTTTATTGTCTATACGTTACTTACCGTGGGTTCTCAGATTCATGTCTGCCTTTTGTGTCAATTGTGAGAGTGCAAACGCGTCGCTAAAGAACCTGAAATCTGCCAAGTTGGTGGAATCCCTACGCAAGAATACACCCCCTAGTGGATCTTTTAGAAATGATTTGTCCCAGAACATCATCCAAGCCCAAGAACATCTTCACCGAGTCCAACTCTCTATAATTCGCCTCCAGAACCAACAGAGAGAGCTCGAGAGGGAAATCTGGCATGGCCGATCCCTGCTTTCCCCTATTCGTCGGCTTCCCCCCGAAATTCTTGCCTCTATATTTGTATATTGCTGTCCCTGCAACGACTTCAAGACGAAGATCGACATACCGGGTGCTCGTTTAGGCAGGGTGTCTGCTTACTGGCGTAATCTGTTGCTTAGAACAACAGAGGTCTGGTCTACGGTTCACGTGGATCTCGACACCATGACTCCCCACAGGTGTATAATCCTTAAAGAAGTGTTGAAACGTTCCGGGGAGGCGCCATTGAAGTTGCTCATGATTTCACGCTACCAAGCTACTCCCCGTTCCAATTGGCCTGCTCTAGACATACTTTTATCGCAATGCCACCGTTGGGTAAATCTCTCAGCAGATCATCCGCGGAAATTTTGGACTTTGCCAGCCCTGACCCGGATTAGAGGCAACATTCCACGCTTGAAGGTGTTGCAGATACTAGATACGGCCTACCATCCGCAAGTAGATCCGCAAGGCGTATGCGGCCTCTTTTCCACTGCACCTTCCTTGCGTACCACCCACCTGTACTACCACCAACTCTTATTTGACTTCCCTGTCAGGGAACTAACCAGCATCAGGATCAGCGGTCTGTTAGAAACACGGCTTGCGGGTGACATTTCCGCCTCAAAACGACTCGAAAAACTCGATCTAATCATTACCCATCCAACTGAGGTTCCCACGGGCAAACCAAACCCAGTGGAACTTCCATACCTCACTTCTTTGTGTTTTACAACTGTGTACAAATCATCGGCTTCGGCGCTTTCTATGGCTTTCAAATGCATTCAAGCACGCTCTTTGAGGAGTTTGTCTTTCGAACTAGGTGACCAGGACGCGTACCTCTATAAACACTGGCCTATGGACRATTTTCTGTCCTTTCTTTCATACACGTCCTCCACCCTCACATCTCTCTCGCTCAAGTGCACCCCTATCACATCTGAGCACCTATTAGTCGTGTTAAGCCACCTTTGTTCACTCACTCATCTCTCGGTCGACGACAAATTTAATGATACGGGCGAACATATCATCGACGACTCCTTGATATCCCGACTCGCGGGGAAAGACACAGCCTACGTATTACTAGAGCAGCTTCAGGAGCTGAGACTCAGCACTCCGTATACAAAGCTTCAACAAGACGCTTTAGTCGAGATGTTGCAATCGCGATGGTTATCGAACAGCTTACGCCGCGTCGAGTTAGATCTTACNGGGTTGGGAATGGAGGAGAAGTCTATTACTGCTTTGCAGCATCTCCAGCGGGCTGGGATGAGAATCTTTGTGAAGGATATCAATGGGTTAACAGTGCTCATAGATTAGTTTCCATCCTGTACCCTCAACTCCAATACGTTGTTGTTGTTGGAACGGGCATCACGATCCCTTTCAATAAGAAACGCCCCCCAGACCTTATACCAGCTTTCGCCAAGGTAGTAGTAGTGGTGGTGGTTTTACCACCCGCGGTCCTTCAAGGAAACAGGGAGGAATACAAGCAAACCGCGCTCCTGCTCTAATTTTATTTTTATTTTTATTTTTGAGCGCAAATCATTTGATCGGCGTCTCGAGTTGCCCGGGAACATGGTAATTTATTCTCTTGCTTCATCTACCACCATACGTCCTCTAAGTTCTCTTTATTTATGCCCAGAACGGTTAAAATCGCGGTTATAGGCAGCGGGCTAGCAGGTCTTACAGCCAGCTATCTTTTGACAAACGAATACGGTAACAATGGACGAGTCAAGTTCGAGATACATCTTTTCGAAAAGGTGAGTTATTACTCAAGCAATTTAATCTCATATATATGCTATATGTTGTATAGTCTTCTACTCTAGGAATGGATTCTTCATCCATATCGTTACCAATTCCAGGACAAGAACAAGACTGGAGGGTCGACGTGCCCATGAGGTCTTTCCAAGGAGGTGTGTATGCGAAAACATCACCATCATCATGCCGACTGAATTCAATGAATAATACTCAGGTTACTATCCTCAACTTATTGCTTTATACCAGCATCTTGGTGTTGCCTTTCGCAAGACCGATTTCACGTACTCTTTCTCGACTTTATCTTGTCCTTCCTCTACAGAACGAAAGATTGCAGCCAATGTAATCTACAACGGCTCGTCAGGATTTGGAGGCGTCAGTATGCCTTCATCATTGAGTCACAAAGACGCAGAGAAGAAGTTGGGAATCCTTGCGGGCGCTGCAATCAAGGCTCTGAGTATGGGACTTTTCCTGTTATTGACATTGCACCTCCTTCTGTGCTACCTCTATCTCTTGTTTTTGTCGTTACCGTTTTGKMGGGATCCTAACCTCAAGACGAAGGCCTATAAAGAGTGGAAGGAGGAGACAATTCCTCGTGGAAGGCTTGCTCGATGGACAGGCATTGATGGCGCGTGGCGAGAATTTACGACATTCATGTTAATTCCCTTGTTCTCTGCAGTATGTACAGCATCTGAGGATGAAATTTTAGATCATCCAGTGGAGGAATTCTTGGGTATGTATTGTGTCACAACTCAAATTCGGGACACCTAGTCTAATAACGTTGTTTCAGACTACATTTGGCTCACTTTAGGAACACATCACTATGCAGCGCTGAACGGTGTCCGCGATGTTGTTTCCCGACTGGTCGCGTTAGTAGACCATGTTCATCTTTCTTCGCCTATATCGGCCATCCAACCGGATGCGGAGGATCCTTCGCGGATTTCTGTGCACTGTACACTTTCCAACGGTACTACAATTCACTCCGGATTCGAGCACATCATCTTTGCGACGCAAGCCTCTCGCGCAGTGCCCTTACTGAGATCTTACGCGGACTCGGAAAACCTCCCAACCTCTCGGAAAGAGTTCCTCGCAGAACAAATCCAATGCTTGGAAAAGTTCTCCTATACACCTTCCATCGTGATAAACCACACCGACGATACGCTTCTACCCGACGACCCCTCTGACAGACGAGATCTAAACCTCATGCAAGGTGATTCCTCGTTCCAGTCGTCTAAACGCTCTCCCTCCCCTCGATGCGTCGCTTCGTCGTACACGATGGCTACCCATGTTCTCCCCCGCCCGCGAGGCTTCCCAACACATCTACCGCAGGTGTTTCAAACGACTAACCCGATCGTTGAGCCGAAGGAAGGAAGGATCCTTAGTGTGGCCACTCTGGAACGTGCTGTGATGACTGTCGAATCGAAACTTGCCCTGCAAGATCTTTATTTGTGCGAGGATGGGAAGAAGTGGTGGCAGCGTCAGACGAAGTCGAGGCTGGGAAGATTACAAGGAGGACAAGAAGGTCCTGGAGTGTGGATATGTGGGTCCTATGCCTATGCTGGGATTCCTTTACTGGAGGGATGCGTTGTGAGTGCAAGAATGGTCGTGGAGGATGGCATCTTGAGCAGGGAAGGTGTGAAGAGACGAGCGAAATTGTGGTAGCTCTTGATCTTACGTGTCTAGGTACACTTTGCCAGGAACTATTCCTGGAGAGAATTCTGGCCATTGACGCCAATCCGAAGGAGATCCTTTGTTACGTAGGGGTTGGATAGGCGCGTATGTATGTCTATCCTTGCACGAAAATCGCTGACCTTGGCTAGACAATGATCTGGTGCATTGATCTGGAGTGGGTCCTCTGCTGGACTGACTGGAGCAAAGTGTTCTTGACCATTTGGAACTGATCAGGAGTCCTATTGCTGCTCCATTCCATCGAACGACGTCTTTGTTGTTATGAATGCATGCCTCCCTAGACGGTCGCTTGGGCTAAGTTCTCGTACGTCCTCGACTCAGACTGCGGCATAGGATCCACGCTGGATATCGAGGAGATGCATCAACGATCGAACGGTTAAAACACGCTTGTCTCTACTTGAAATTTGAATCCATTTTACGTTGACGTTGACTGGGTGCAAAGCATCTACAGAGAGAAATGTGAGTCTTCAACAGCTCTCAACGATGCCAGCAATGCTCAGATTCCGGTGACTTGGCAGCTGAATGGAGGATACGGGGGCCTTGCGGAGGCCAGAGCCGGCCTTGGCCATCAGTTATGTTCAAATTCCGATAGACTTCCCGCTCCTGCCAAGACTAATCGCCAGAGGTCCTACTCATGCCTATAGATGCTATCCTGAGCTCGTCTAACGCATTATCTGTCTTCTATGACTACTATGACTGCACTGGTGCATTCTGGGATCAATATACGTCTTCGTGAGGCTCAAAATGTTTGAGTATCTGGTCATAAGCAGCCAGAGAAGCCCATCTGGAGGAATCTTGAGGCTTCCGTGTTGTCACCAAGCGTAAGTCTTGGTATTAGAAAAGCCAAGCTGTCTTACCCGATCAAACTCTATATAACCCTCGAGTTTTGTGAGAGCTGTTCCATCCCAACNTTCACCGACGTCCAGCTCACCGTCNTCTTCGACCACTCTTCCTCCCAACGTTTTCTTTTC
This sequence comes from Chondrostereum purpureum, assembly GCA_004354395.1. Lineage (NCBI taxonomy): Eukaryota > Fungi > Basidiomycota > Agaricomycetes > Agaricales > Cyphellaceae > Chondrostereum > Chondrostereum purpureum. The sequence goes on from LBLO01000225.1 coordinate 21,314, forward strand.
CAGTTACACTACCCTAGTTAATCATGAACCGAGTCTCTCCTTTACTTTTGGCCCTTTCCCCCCTCGCTGCCCTCCTTGCATCCGCGCAAGTGTCGGACCCTACGCAGACTTTCCCTGCCACCCCTCTCGCTGAGAAGCGTTATTCTTACCCCTCCGGTGTTGTGAGTCTTTTCATGCATCCGTTACGAAGGATTTAGGTGACCTTTTTGCTCTTACCAGCCATACAAAGCCGATGAGGACTTTTTGATTCGTGGTGCCCAGCACGGTTACAACCTGTGCAACTCCACCACGGAGGGCCAAGAGTCGTTGTGTCAAACCGCATTCCTTAACTCCGTCGATGGTACGCTACATCTTTAGATACGCTACTGCTTTGTTCAAACCANTTTCATAGATTTCTGCTTGTGGGGACCTCCTGAGCCCAACTCAGTTGTCGGTGACACCGAAGGAGAGACCGTCGCCTGGTGCACCAAGCCCGGACGAGGAACTCGTCTCATTCCTGAGGGTGCATTGAAGGGTGTGCAGTTCATGAAGACCTCGGCGTACGTCCAGGTTGTTGGGTACATCGACCAGACCGCCATCAACATCCAGGCCGGTGATTACGGCGGAGAGATGGACCTCATGGTGCGCTAGACATACCTTCTGTTTTYTCGTGCTGCAMACTGACGTTTCCCTGCAGGTGCTGATCTTGTGAGTAGCGTCTGATGCAGACCGAACTGTTGACTCATTGATTTGTTTGTAGCGTGGAAACCCCCTCGGTGGTCTTTTCTACTCCAACGCTTTCAGCGGTGACACCAACACCTTTGACCAGGTCGTTGAGTGGCACAACTTCATGGGAGCTGACTTCTTCTGCTTGAAGGCCTGTGATCAAACGAACCCTGATGCCGCCCGTTATTGCGAGCACATCTACGATCGTATTGGTTGTGCCTTCAACGCCCCGAACGCCGCTCAAAATGGTACCTTCGAGTCCTGCGAGGGTGAGGTTCAGGACTTCCCCGGTATCTACACCGGTGCCGATGGCCAGACTTCGACTTACACCCAACCCGGTGAGGGAATCGTGCCTACACCTTCTGAGACATACACTCCTCGTGTCCCTGCCTCCAGCAACTGTGTGGCCCAACCTAGCTCTGCTCTCTTTGGTTCCCTCCCTGCTGTCACCGGTGGTGTCGCTGCCAGTGACGCTCCCTCTGCATCGGGTTCCGCTGCTGCCTCTGCCTCCGGGTCTGCCACCCGTTCGGCCTCTGCTTCGCGGACAGCCAGYGGTGCCAGTGCCTCCAGCACTTCCGACAGTGCATCTGATGGTGCCTTGTCCTTCCCTGCTCTCTCAATCGTCGGAGTCCTCTCCGTCGCATTCACCATGGGCCTCCTCGCATAAGACATTCGTTATTTGAACCTTACTTAGTTATGTCTTAACGATGTAGGTAGATAGCCAATGGACTTCAATTCCTCCTCTGCATTACGCTCGCACACATGTTTTCGTCGGATTGGTTTCTTTAGTTTTCAATTGACTTTGCCTCTTTTTAACTAGCTTATTGCTTCATGTTGGTATACCCTCACAGCTCGCACAGCAATCTATAAACCGCCTGATAATTCATGTATTGGACCACAGAATTCGTCCACAATTTCCAGTTATGTACTGATGGTTCAGCAGGGGGAAGTCCTGATCGTTGGCGAAAGAGGGAGTTTATTACCTGCAATCTTCTGTCCCATGCCAATGACAAGCTTGTCAACGCAGGGCTGCAAATTACCTGGGAACGGGGAACTTATGCGAATATAATGGCTACACGTCGTCTATACTAGTCATATTCTATTCGATGATGGCAACTATTGGAATATTGGACACCCAGGCGTTTTAATAGGTCGCTCAAAGATGTTGACCAGAGTGGGATAATCCTGAAATAGACACTGCCCGTTCAATAGTAATTAGTGTGGAGTTCGGTCGCAAAGTTCAAGACCAAGGAAGTAGGTTGAGCTCGTATTATAAAAGCTCTAATAAAAACAGTAATGTGCAGTCCAGACATGTANTCAAAATCGGNTGAGCGTGTCAAATGAGATATAAGTTTAAATATGCAAAAGGAAGCAAAGTGATTGCGTTAATCTGCAAGCATTGAGATACCCTCATCCAACATCTCCTTCGACAATCGCACGAGTGCCTCCAGATTCTCGGCTCCAAAGTCCCCGTCTAACTTGTCGCGGAAAAGCCTGAACTGCTGCACTCGTCGAAGTGCGAGGCGAAGAGTAGTGTTTGGCGGAATATATGACCGTGATTGTGATGCGGATTGGACTACCTGCAACAACGATATAGACTCTCCTAATAGCATCTCCCCTATGTCCCGCTTGATCGCTCTGGCAGTTTTATTACGCTGACAGTGGGTAGAAGCAATGCATAGGAGGTCAAGACGCTCCTGAATAGCTCGAATATTCAGCAAAAAGGGTTTAGGATTGTACGAGCTGATAAGTGGGGGAGAGGACATCGGAACAATGATACCATTGTATACGAGAGCATCCAGTGCCGGGGATTGACAAACGATTCGACTGCCATTCGATATCAGGGTGAAGGAGGACGGGGATTCTGCTTCTAATTCTAAGGATATCTTCCCCAGAATGCCCATGGCCTCCGTACAAAGAGCGTTGCCAATCTTCTTTGTAGCCTCAACCACCGCTTGCAATTGGTTGTCTGAGCTCCCCAGGCTTTTTTGCAAGATCTTGCAGTGCTCTAACGTCAACAGCGCACGCTCGAGATCTCGCTGGTCCTTCTGTTCCGTAACACTTGCTGCTTGGATCTGGGTCGTGGCATCATCCAGCAGAGATAGACTGATTTTGTGTGCAGCACTTATTATCTCAGCAGAGTTTTCCTGCGAGGATGAGGTACAGAGGGTGAAATATTGGTCAACTCGCTGGATCACCGTGGCTATTGCAGATGTAGGATCGGATATGGATCGAAGCCCTTGGAGAGTGTGAACCAACTCGGCACGAGATTGTTCGCTTATGATCTTCAGCGCCTCGTGCATGTCTCCTCGTTGTAGAGCGTCCTGAACTTTATTCAGGCAAATATCGAGCTCCCTCCACGACATAAATCTATCAATTACTGCTGGAAGACGCTTGTCCTGAGGTAATCCCTCTCGCGAAACAAGCCCCTCCAAAAGACCACAGACCTCATCCATCCCCAGCGTAAGAAACGAGGAAAGACCTGCAAGGGGCTCTTCCACATTAYTGGGTGAGATGATTGATTCACCACTGGTTATCCATTGGCGGTGAAGGTCCAAGTGATGTCTGATGTCTGTCAATGAATGTCGGTCTTTGGGAAAGAGAAGCCCATGAATGGATAGCGCTTCAAGAGTTTCCTCAACCGTCTTAAAATATTGAGTAGGATGCCTCTCTATGACAAGAGAGTACGGGGCTACATCTCGATCCGGAGTTGTGCGAGAAGTAGAGACAGTAGCATGAGTGCGCGCTAATGATGAGGAAGACGCCAATGAGCGAGACGGTGACTGAGGGTAAACAAAATCTGCTTCAGTGGATGCCGTGGAGGATGACGACGGCCGCCTTTTGATGTCGACATTCTTGTCTAAGCACTCTGGTTTCGTAGATAACCTGCGTTTCTGGGGGGCAAGCTCGACTTCTGTCTCTTCTGCCTTGCGTTTTGGAGGGCATGCAGTGCGAGATGCCTGTTCAGCATCCTTGAACTGGGGCAGAGTGAATTCATGTAATTTTATCTATATGGTACATAACAACTTACTTCGTCATAGAGATCCCAGAACATATTCCCGCGGATACCCATCTCTTTGCTCACAAGCCATTGGTAGTACTGTAATGTAAAGTTGCATTTTCGAAAGAGGGTCTCGCAGTTTACACAGACATACGAGTCTGCGCGTCTTCGACACTCCCGCGCACTATCCACACAAGGGACACAACTCTGATAAAAGATGGAGTTAACACGCGACATACAGGATGAAATAGGCTGATTTTCACACCTTTCGGCGGTCGGGCCCTCGATAAACCTCTCTACCCCATTCCCTAATATTCTCTGAGCTTTCCCTACCCGTCTGTATAATCCTAGTGAACTTATCCAACATTGTCTCACTTTCGAAGAACATGAGTTTCTTGGATCTGCTGCTTCCTTCGTCGTCTGAAGCCAAGTCCATGTCGTCGCTTTCTTTCATTCTTGCGTAGGAGAAATTCAGCACGGTCTTCCTTTTTCCTAAAGCACTAGCTGCAAAGGTCTAGGTTTATGCCAAGGTCGAGTACTGGTACTGGGGGTTTATTGTTCGAGACAATGGACGGGCCCAGGTACTTAATTAGCGTCGCGGTCACGTTATGTAATATCGACGCCAAAACCCTCGTAGTCGATACTGAGAACATATCTCCACGCACGCGAATCCTTGTACAAGCTTCAATCACGTACCAGTGAAATTGACAGAGAAACACCTTATGTTTTTGCAGATAAGCTATGGTTTCAATCTTTATGATATACNTTTTTGCTCTCTCGCAGAGACAACAAACATTGTATTTTTGAATAGACCAGCTAAACATACTACACTCTCTCCAGGAGGATAAATATATGATAACTAATGATACAGTGGGCAGGGTTTCGAAAGCAAAGGTCATGACAAATAAAGCTCATAAGTATAAACATGTTGATGAGAGCCTAGGTCTGGAACTGCTCAAAGAGTAGTCTCGGATACATCAGCACTCGTGCTGGCGTCAGTGACATCCGTACTGGCGGACACAGATTCGGTGACCTCAGCGGCACTGGAAACAGTCTCAGTACCGCTAGGAAGAGCGGCAGAGTGAGTAGCTTCGGTGCTGGGAATGGCAGCAGAATCGGCGGACTCGGTAGCACTGGGAATATCAGCAGAGTCGGTGGCTTCAGGAATACCAGTCACGAAAGTAGCAGTGGGAATAGGGAAGCTTTCTGCTGGCAGGGATGAAGCGCCTTCAACAGGGCCAGTTGAGTTTGTTGTGGAATTGTTACCGCCAAATCCTCCACCGAAGCCGCCTGCAAAACAATGTCAATACTTCAAGTTTACTCAAGGATGCTGAATACATCACGTACCACAACCACCAAATCCACCGTGACCATAGCCGTGACTACCAGCAGAGTGGGAAGGGAATGCAGCACTACCCGACACGCTTGGGAGTGGTGATGAAGCCGGGTCCTCTTCCTGGCGACGCGCAAGTGCAGGATCAGCACTCTCGGAAGCGTCACTACTGGCGCTGGGGGCAGCTGCAGACTCGGAGGGCTCAGGGATACTTTCGCTGCTCAGACCGGTGGGAAGAACATCCGAGCCGGAAGGCTCGGGGAGTACAGCTGAACCGGATGGCTCAGGGAAGCTTCCGCTCTCTCCAGGGAATCCACTGGGGAAGCCTGAAGGAAAGGCGGTAGGAAAGGAAGTGGGGAAGCCCGAAGGCAACTCAGTAGGGAACCCTGACGGTACAGCAAAGCTAAAACCACCACTAGGGAGTGATCCCCAGTCAAATCCACCCCAGGGAGCACATCCACCATCACCAGAAGACGTTCCAGTGGGGAGTGCAGCGCTTTCAGTCACACTGGGAAAGGACCCTGCTCCATCGCTGGAAACATCGGTCGGAATGGAACTTTCAGAGATAGATTCAGTTACAGAAGGGATTGATTCTCCTGATGAGGCGGGAGCCGACGGTAGAGCGGACCCTGACGAGGCTGGTGCTGAAGAGAGCGGACCCTCGGATGAAACAGAAGAGGAGGGAACTGAGTCCACTGAGGAGGCTGCGCTGCTTTCTTGCCTACGCAAAACATTAACAGGGATGGCGTATGTCGATCCTGCAATGAGGGCGAGACAGAACAGAGGAGATGCAGAGTGCATAGTGTTTTAAGATGTCGTAAGAAGAGAAAGTGCGATGAAGTGAGTTTGTTTGCTAGTTGGATACAAATGGAACGGAACGAAAGAGGGTACTGGCTCCTGAGATGATTGTGAATAATGAAATGGTAGAGATCCACCGACTTTCTTATATACCTCTTGAGCGCCTCCATCTTCAGAATCGAGACCGTTGCACCATGTTGCTCCACAAGATCATTGGACTACCACTTGGGTCCTGTAGGGCTCAAACCAAATGGTGACCGCAGTGGCGCAGCATCTCGCAGCATGGTGGATCGTCATCGGAGTTAATTATCAAGAGAGATGTCGCGGTTATGAATTCGAGCATTTCTAATTGCTTGGATTGACTGGTTCAACCTTGACTGTACGAACCGGCTATTTTGAAGAATTCAAAAACGAAGACTTCAACATCATGCTACCAATCCTCTTGAACAATTATAGTATAAATTATAGGCTATACCTAACTATTCCAGGCCATTTTCGGCAACGATTGCTGAACTTTGACTAGGTCCTGTTGGATAGAGCCCTGGCGACGGCCCACGGATAACTTGACCGTGCAACGGAGCTGGAAGTTTCAAGTTACAAGTTAGACTTTGAAAGGCTGTTAGGGCATCAATCTCCAACGTACAAATTCCGCCTTCGAAATCGTACAGCACCAACGTTGCTATGTCTCTTGTTCACTTGTCAACTTTCTCTCCACAAGTTGCTCCAAGAATGAATAGAGACGACAACTATCCAGAGAATTTCCGTATGGCGGCCATGGAGCACTGAAAATAGGTGCGGGGGCCTTGCGATGAGGGCTCGAATRTTGAACACATCAGTGTTGTTGGAGACTCAAAGAACGCGGGCGAGCCTGGACACGGTATCAAATACACCCGGGGTCATTGTTTATTCTCTCCGAATCTCTCGTGGGACTCGGTGGGAGCCATTGTACTTTGATTGTACTTACAACATGATCATCTAACCTACAATAATTCAAGTTRAATATGCGAACTTGTTCTACGCATAAATTTTCTCCTGGAAACCAGGCACAATAACTGCTGTTTGATACTTCAAGTCATTCTGAACTACGTTCTTGGTGCGTTGCCACTTTTGCTTTGCAAATGTCCACTCTGATTTAATAATAATAAATTAAAATCTGGATTACTTGGAGGCGAGCGCAAATTCATGACGTACCTTCCATGGTTGGAACTGGGTTTCCAGTCTCCTCAAACTGATTTTGGGTAAAGCCTTCCCTTTGAAGAACCGGAGATTCTTTGATAGTATCAAGGCGAACATCATTGTGGGGACTGGAGAARGTTATTCAGCTTCACTCAAAGACAGTTTTGTGTCATCTTAGACCTACCGAGAGAAGTAGAGTAGTCCCAAGCGATCCACATGTCTCTGATCAGCAGGAGGGACGACAACGCTAACGAGTCCAGACACCATGTGAGCATATTAGTCTAGATGAGAAAGGAATGGGTTTTACCGATGAATAGTGCTTTTGACATATCCGCCAGTCAAAAACTGGAGTGCATCACAAGCATTCACAGTTATTGTGGCGTCTTCAGGCTTCACCCATTTCCACTCGTCTGTAGAAGGGATACGTATTTGCAATGCAGCTACAGGTTGACGGAAAAGGAGTGTCCAGCTCCCAAGATCTATGTATTCGGTCAGCATAGTACCCCAGATGGCACGGATAACTCTTTACCAGTATGTCCCGGAACCCAGTTCGAAATGCTTTCGTTCTCTTCGCTGGTGTATTTCGAGTATTTCATGTAACGGAGATGGTCCTAAAATGCTTATTTGAGGACTGTCCTATATGATAACATGAGTGATGGAAGACTGACCTCACTCTTCACATCATACTTGTGGAGATTCGTAAAGTAATCTTCTGGGAGCTCTAACGCAATCGCTAGCAGAACGTGTAGGGGGTCAAGGACTTCCTTGTGGAGAGACTGATACATACTAGTAAATTTCTGACGTATCTTCAAATCGTTACTTGAGCAAACGCACCTTTGCGAACTCTTCAATTTCCCCGAGGTTTTGAGTGAGGATCTCAGGGTGATTGTGCTCGAAGTCCCCGTTGAATTCTAGAGCGGCGATTTATATCCAGAGCTATGTTTGATAGAACTAACTTACTAGGGATGTTGTAAATCTCCACTCTGTCACGTAATCCGGTGTCTTTGTTGAGGCTATAGTGAATTGTTAACCATTGAAGAACCTGAACCGGCCGGATACTTACATTCTTCGACCCGCTGGAACATATCCGTTAAATTTTCCTTGGTCTAGTCGCATTGTTATATTTTAAACCAGTTAAAACCCTGAGGAATTTTCCTCACCCAGACCCTCGGGAGTGTACTTCTCCTTCTCCTCTAACGGCAACTCGTAGAACTGCTTCCCAAGAGAGAACTGCCTGTTCACTTTCTCCTGGGAAATACCGAAGTTCTTTACGTAGAAGAACCCCTTGTCCCGGACAGCAGTGATCAGATCCTTTGCGAGCTTCTGCTTTCCCTCAGGCGTGTTGTAGAGGGAGAGGTCAACGGTTACAAGTTCAGCCCAGTCAAGTTGTTCCTGAAAATAAATACCACGTCAATTAATAATTCAGTTTAGAGATAAGTGTACGAGTGTGCATACCTTTGTTTCTGGGACATATTGGTAAGAACCTAGTGGGGGNACGGGGACAGGCATGATCGGCTTGAGGGCACTGTGCGTTCAGATGGAGAGGGATATAACATTTCGATGCACTCAACATTGTCTTTATAAATAAATTGGTGAGGTTTCGATAGGTCATCAGACAGTTGTACATCTCCTTCGAAATGGCCTCATCGCACCTCACGATGGTGCGTTGTGACTTCAACATGTGAAGATAAGGGCATTCCCGAGTTCAAGGCTACTGGCTGACATTCTATGWGATTTGTATACCCATTTCARCACAGGTGTAACCTGTTCAAACAGCGAAGCTACATGATATGGGAGACGTTTAAGTAGATCATGAGTCATCAGTACAAGTTATATTCCCAATCCAGGCAGGCACGTGGCAGTTTAACCTCCACAAAAGGCAATCACCGCCCATTTCGTCCTCTTTGGCCACCAACCTTCATCCTCGGCGACAATGTCATCTACTAATTGAATAATCATGCAATAGTTCTCTGGAAGATCTCCAGAAGTATTTCCCCCCGTAGGATCGGCCCGATAGGGCGAAGGCTGACTTGCATGAATAACCCATATTCTAAGCAGTACTACTAGATCTCATTTCTCATTTGTAGCACGCAACCTCTGCACAATCTGCTTATCTTATCTGAGGACATAAAATCTACTGAACATGAGGAAGGAATAATATTTAACCTCAAACTGAAGGAGCCCTTCTGATGTTTCGAATGGCTCGTGCAAGGAATGCTCACTTTTTCCCTCTTGTTCCTTATGCATATGTATTCCTCGAGAAAGAGTTTCAGTATACTAGTACTAGGGAAGTTACATTCAGCTGCGTATCCATTCCTTTGGCTCAACGAGAAATAGCCGCATGCTCTGGTTCACTAGATAGCACTACGCCTGGCTACTTGAATGAGAGACCAACAACTGCGGAGGTAGGTAGATATTTATTAGCACAGGACATTATACCTGGTAAGGAGGACATTCTCCCAGGAATAACATATAAACTCGCGATGAGCGCCACAGCTACTACATGCTCTACAAAATTATGGCACGGAAACTTACTATCATCGAAATCCATTCAATATTTTGCTATACATAGATAGGAGGGTAGGARTTATAATATCCTGCTGTCTACCTTCCAGAGCGCCACAGAATTCAATGGACGTTTATGGAAAGTACCCGAAGTTACTCCACGTGGCCGTTATTACGCGCCTGAAATCAATCATACCAGCTTAACCACGTACGAACATCATGGAATCCGAAACGCTAGAGCCATCGCTGCAGAACGTCCTAGACCAGACTTCGTTAAAGTGGATTTTTTGTGGTATGCTCTGCTGGTCTTGTAGCGTCCACGACTAAGCGAAATACAGGTGGAAAGGGAGGTGTAGGAAAAACTACTACATCATGTTCACTGGCTATTCAGCTAGCTAAAGTCCGGAAAAGCGTCCTACTCATTGTATGAAATTTGGATTCAAAGACCCCGACGATTTCCTAACATTTGAGTGATCGAAAATAGTCCACGGACCCAGCACATAATCTTTCTGACGCGTTTGGCCAAAAGTTCTCCAAAGATGCAACGAAAGTCAATGGATTCGAGAACCTGTTTGCTATGGAAATCGATCCTACAAGCTCTATCCAGGAGATGGTTGAACAGTGTGCGTGGAACCGTACATGAGGCATGGTTAAAGGATTGACCATGTACGAAACACAGCCGACTCTAATGGGATGATGGGCTCCATGATGCAAGACCTGGCGTTCGCGATCCCAGGAGTGGACGAAGCAATGTCATTTGCTGAGATTATGAAGTGAGTTGACGGACATTTATGCCTGGTTTTGTCTTTAATATATACTAGGCACGTCAAATCTATGGAGTACTCTGTTATCGTCTTCGACACTGCCCCGACTGGACACACCCTTCGCTTCCTCTCTTTCCCTACAGTGCTCGAGAAAGCTCTGGGAAAACTCAGCACGCTAGGATCTCGATTTGCACCTATGATCAGCCAGATGTCCGCCATGATGGGTGGAGATGCTGGGTCACAGGAGGACATGTTCGCAAAGTTGGACGGGATGAGAGCAGTTATCACGGAAGTAAACACCCAGTTCAAGGATCCGGTACACTTTCTTCCGTTATGTCATCAGCGTGATAGCTAACACATCCACCGTGGTCTATAGGAGAAAACCACGTTCGTCTGCGTGTGCATCTCAGAGTTCTTGTCCTTGTACGAGACGGAAAGACTGGTCCAAGAACTAACAAGCTACGAGATCGATACCCATAACATCGTTGTTAACCAGTTGATTTGGCCCGCCAAAGGTTTGCCATTCACATGTCCTTCTCTCATAGTGTTCTGATCCAAGGTTAGATTCGAATTGTACACAATGCCTGGTAAGACACAAAATGCAACAGAAGTACCTTAACGAGGCACATGAACTTTATGATGAAGTATAGCCATTTTCTTTCATGTTGTTTTTCCACTAACAACTCTGCAGTTCTTCCACATCATTCAACTACCTCTGCTGACGGAGGAAGTGAGAGGGCCGGAGAAGTTGCAGGAATTCTCAAAGATGCTTGTCGAACCTTACAAGCCACCAAGTTAAACTTTCAATGTATAGTAGGTCCAGACTAGAGGAACCGGAGAGATAATAGGCCATTATTTCAGATGCCAGTGTGTGAATAATCAACTTGTTCTTCGTGGCCTTGCAGCTGCGTGTTGGCCCCGTCTCAGAGTCATAACCAGGATTTGTGGACTGCTTACACCGGGTATTAATGCATCGCCCGCGTCCGACTTCCCCATAATTCTCTAAGCAACATGTACAATGTGTTGATCCTCTCTGAGGATATCCTCCCAACTCACATCAGAAAACTTATTATCGCATCGCCACAGGACATCTCCCCCTTTCGTCGCGTCTCGACGCCTCAATGATACTTCTAGGTAGTTGTCCTAATTTCCAGAGATCCGCCTTGATAGCCGCTGATTTTTACCTGGAGAATGATCATAACGGACGTTGTGGCTGCATTAGCTCCTATTCTCTCTCAGAACTGGACGAACGTTGTCATTGCATACAAAATACGATGGAAGCTTGGAAAAATAGACTCTTCACTTGTCCATGGAGGTGGTCAGCGTAGATTGACTCGGGCTTGGAAAGAGAATGTCAGTATTGGGAACCAATCTGGTTCATTCCCAATGGTTACGGACCTGGATACTGTCTTACGATGTCCACCCGCCGATTGAAACAAACGTTGGCATGTGTCGGTAGCCATTATGATCTAGTTCAGGTGGTTACTTACTCCCAACCAAATCCAGCAATCCCAGAGGTATTTAAAGGAGTTCCAGAGTTTGTAGGGCCCCATCATTCAATCGCATTTCCAAACCTCGAGTTCTTTCAGTTCACTCTATTACTCTTTAACTTTACGACCTTCAAGACCCTTCTGATACACTTTCTCTTGTAACGACACTCCAAAAATGTACTCTGCATCTCCTCTCCTCTGCCTTGCTCTCATCGCCGGCTCCTCTTATGCGATTCCGCTTGAGGCATTGAAAGCTAGGAGCACTCCCATTCCATCAGGGCAATCAACCTTTTCTGTTTCTGCTTCATCCCTGGCCGTGCTCCCCACGGGTGCTGGGGAAACACTTCCCGTGGTCCCCTCCGCTTCTGTCCAAGATCCTGAGGGCACATTGCCCACTGAGATCCCGATTGACGGCGCCTCTGGCTCTATTCCTACATTGACTGGTAGTGCCGCAATACCTACCGGGTCTCTTCCCGCAGATGATGATGATGATGATTGCGATTCCTGGGAGGGTGAATACACCTATCCCTCCGGATTCCCCACCGGTAGTTTCCCGGAGTCTTCTGACTCTGCAGCCTTACCAGAGGCTTCCGGCTCTGCGGGAAACGCTTCTGACAGTGCAGAGCCTACGCTCGCCCGCCACAGAGGCAAGAAGACAAACGAAACTTCGACATTACATCCCAGCATTTCCGGTAGTGCATCCATCCCTTTGCAGTCTGCAGGCGATAGACCTGGTGGTTGTGGTATGTATTCTCCCATCTTGCTCAACATATGATAGCGCTGAGATTCATTTATTCTAGGACGTGGTCCCAAGCCACACGGAGGTAACAACTCCACCAGCAACTCTACTGTTCCCATTGACAGTGGAGTACCGTCTGCTCCCGTAGAAACCTTCCCTCTCCCCACTGGACCTTCCCCATCTGAAGTACCAGTGGTTAGTAACTCTGCGGACATTCCTACAGAGCCCACTGGTTCCGCTCTTCCTAGTGGCCCTGCCACCACTGACTCCGCCGCCATTCCCAGTGCTCCTTTGGCCACAGACCCAGCTGCTGCTTCTAGTGGTACTGATGGTTCTAGTGCAGCGACCAGCTCTGGTGGAGACTCCGCTGCTGTCCCCAGTGCTACCGAATCAGTATCTGCAGGCGCTTCCACAGACAGCGCCACAACACCCCAGACGACACTCTGAACCGCTTCTTTGGAAGGGTCTGGTGGATATCATGAATTTTATGACATTTAATTGTAGGTAGTATCTTAATGTTAACAGTAGTAGATGATGGACGCTACTCTCTCCTGGTGAGAGAGTGGTTAGAAAGAACGTAGCGTAGCCGGTCTACTGCTATGGAAATGTGATTGTTTGTTTCCCCACTAACTGTGCACTGTCGTAAAATGCTCTCGATAACCAACTATGGTCTCTTGAACTATTTGATTCCCAGTTCGAAGGTTGAAATATGGTAATTATCAGTCCTGGCGTGCATTCAAGATCTGCCGGGTGGTCCGGGCCGCACAAAACGCGGTACCGATAGCTACAAAACACATTTCCATGCGTCATCATCTATCATTATACATCCTCACTCCCCGCCACCATGTCCAAAATTCAGCAGCCGTCTGGCCAGATCAAGTAAAGACGCACCATTCAAGTGTGAATCATTGCTCAAATTGCCATCTAGACTCACYAATGTCTCGATCGTACGGTTAAAAAAGGGAGGAAAGCGATTCGAAGTACGTTTCTCATGGTTTCCATCTCGTGAACTGTTCAGATGAAATCATTAGGCCATTTCTATAGATTGCTTGCTACAAGAACAAAGTTCAAGAATGGAGAAATGGAGTGTACGCCGCAAGTTATTGCTGTTTTTCTCAGTTAACTGAACAGGGATGATGCAGGGAAACAAATTTGGACGATGTCCTGCAAATTAGTAACGTGTTCGTGAACGTATCTAAGGGAGAGTTTGCGAAAGTCGGGGATCTCAAGAAAAGTTTTGGAACTACTGAAATGGATGAGGTAGTCAAAGAGGTGAGTATTGCTTCAGTATCATTCACTTCGTTTACTCATGTATGCGCAGATCTTGAAGAAAGGCGAAGTTCAAGTTGGAGAGAAAGAACGTGAACACGACCTTACTTCCCTTCGCAAAGAAATCGCAACCCTGGTGGCGGAGAAATGTGTAGATCCAACCACACAGACTCCATATCCTGTTGGCATGATAGAGAAGGCCATGACTGAAGCTGGATTTAGCGTTAAGCAGAATAAAACCGCAAAGTCACAGGTCTCCGAATGTATCAAGCTTCTGCAGGGGGAGTCTAATCTACCAATCCAGAAGGCCAGAATGCRKRAGCCTTGCTCGCACCTCGCGTGATCCCCTAAGTTGAGAGTTGGTAGAGGCGTCTCCGGGTTGACTGAGACAGATCCTGGGCTTTGGCTTGGGGTTTGGATTAGTTGGTCTGGTCGATCGCTGACAGATACCAGGTGCTTTCACTAACATAACATAACATAACAGACAGGGAGACAGCGACCATTTATTCGACTACCATATTCTTGAATCTGTTCCCTCTCTCCATTCGCTCACCTACTTCCATAGTGGTGAGCAACTCCATGTTCCTTGTTACAACAGATCGTTTGGAGAAGACTGTCGCAGTTTATGTGACAGTTTCACACTCATCGCACAATGGTCTGCCTATGTTCCCATACTCAAGAAGCTGTTTTTACCAGCTTGGATGGTACATGATGGCCAGTGTTGTGCCAAACTTAAGGCGGCTTGGCCCTCTTTAATCATCGACTACAGTACCAACTCACCACTAAGTAGTCTGAAGATGGATGTCAAACCTGCTCGTTGGCGAACAGGGGCTTGAAGAGATGTTGGCATCCAAGTAATACTGTACCTGTTTCTTGTGTAAAAGATTAAGAAGCCGTGTTGACAAAGTAGAAGGTAAGAAAACAAAGAATGGTATATTTTAATTTCAAACAGCCCCACTATATACTACTGCAAATTCTCAACATTTTTAAAACCTTGGGTATATATGGCCAACATTTTGTGCATCCATTCTACAAGGCTCCAAAACTAGTTGGAAATTTTACCAGACAAACGAATGTCACGGCTACTTGCACCAATCGAGATAGTTGTCTCTCCGGACGGAATGCGCCACTGCTGAGCGGTGACATCCCAGATACTGAAGTCAAAGCGGCTGAGTTGCAGGGTGACTGTCGTGGTTGCACCGGATCTAACGAAGACGCTGTCGAAACCTTTAAGACTGAAAGGAGGAGATCCTGCGGATTCAGGAAGGGTAATGTAGAGTTGCGGGATCTGTAATCATCGTGTTAGCAATCATGAAAAGCACTCCAAGGGCACCACCGCTTGCCTCATGCCCATCAACCTCTCCCGTGTTCTTAACTGTGAATGTCACGGAAACGACGGGTTCATGTAGCCTAGACAGCGATGTTAGTTACACTGCTGATGTGGTACTCATATACACATACCAAGGATCAGCAGATGAGCCAGCGCCTGAAGGGGGGCTGCCTCCCGCGGTAGACCCACTGATGTCCAAACCTTCATATTTGAACGTCGTGTAGGACAATCCGAATCCGAACTCGAACCGCGGCTGAATTCCACGGGCATCGAAAGCACGATAGTCAACAAGTAGGCCTTCTGTGTAAGGGATTTGGAGGATCTGCTCGTTGGACGTGTATACAACATGGGCGGAGTAGTCATTGACATCCTTGGCGATAGTGTAAGGAAGTCGGCCACTGGGATTGTAGGCGCCGTAAATGATATCGGCAATACCATTTCCTGCCTCCTGTCCGGGAAGAGATGCCCAAACGATGGCAGTAACTACAAAGTGTGAAGAATAACGAGTCAAGCAAAGACAACAAAGATAAGGGTTGGACCACTAACCATTTTCATGTTCCACCCAAGCCTCCATGTCAATTGGACCAACGGTGTTGACGACCACAACTGTATTGGGGTTGACACTAGCAACTCGCGATACCAATGCATCCTACCATATCAGGGTGACATTAGTCGAGGGAAGATACAGTGAGAATGGAATACATACACCATTGTGCCATGCGAACAAGTCATTGCGGTCACCCACATTACCTTCCACAGTAA